>PVLA01012845.1:0-41187 GCA_004027455.1 Hydrochoerus hydrochaeris | reverse complement strand
GAGGAGGAGGAGGAGGAGGAGGAGGAGGAGGAGGAAGAAGAAGAGGAGGAGGAGGAAGAAGAGGAGGAGGAGGAGGAAAAGGAAGAAGGATTCCTAAATGCCATTTTCAACATTGTGCTTTTATTTGTTTAGTGCATTCTTTTATGTTTTGTGCTTGTCTGGCCTCTTTTTTATGGTTACAAATACAAACCTCTATCTGTAAGTTATCTAGAGTGAATCCTCAAAAACCAGCCCCCAGCGGGGTTACAAGTGTGACCTCCACTCTCATCAGCTACAGGGTTACTTTTGCTGAAGGGTTTTGGGAGGAAACATTGGATTAGAAAAAAATGTCAGAAGCCCAAATTAGTATTTATTTATGACCAGGGAAAAACAGGACTCATGACATAACAGTGCCACAGAGAAATTATACTAAAGCAGGCCAAAAGATTAGAAGCTGTGAAGATTTCAGCTATTAGATGTCTCTGAAGATAAAAATACACGAGGCATCGTCTTCTGGGAGGTGGAAAAAACAGCCAGGTTTCATCCTGGCAAACAATTACAAACCTTTTCCGGAAGAGCTCTGAACATGAGTAGCACTTCAGCAGGAGGTGGGATGCACCATAAATTGAGGAAGATCTGTCCGTCTGCTGACAGCAAACTCTGAGGCCGGCGCTGCAAACTCCTGCAGTGTCAGAAGGGGGGACCAGTGGCGGTGTTGCCTCCAAACCAGAGGCCCCTGAGCACAGACTATTCAGAGCCCAGCCGCAGGCCACAAGGCCGGTTCCTGCAGGCCCCATCTGTGTCCAAGTCCAAGGACAGAAACCTTCATTTTCCCCTGACTCTGTGTCCAGGTGGCCAGAGTTATTTATAAACAACTCCAGGGGAGGGCTGATTTTAGCCTGAGCTGTGTGGGAGGAAGCCCCGGGCACTGTGCCAGGGGAAGGTGTAGAAAAGAGAGGAAAAGGAGGACAGGAATTAGAGAGCTGGCACCATCCTGGGTGTTACATATTTTATGTCACTTAATGCTTCCGACACCCTTAGGATGCATCTATTTTTATTCCTGCTTCACAGTTGAGGGCATTGAGGTCTTGAGCGGTTAGATCCTGCCTACCCAGCCCCTGAGACATGAATTTAGGATTCAGATGCACATCTGTCTGGCCGTGGAACCCAGGCTGTAGACACTGGTATGATTTTCCTTCCCTCCCACCATGTTTCTTGCCAGGTTCTTCAGCCCCTGGCCCCCCCTCATCCAAGTGCTCTCTCAGGCCGCAGTGTAGCCGTCTACACTGCAGGCTTAGCTACAGAGAGAGCATCCGGATAGGTCTAGTTTTCCTAAAGCCAGGCACCTGGCCTGCAAAACAGCCTGTCACCTGTACCTTTGAAGCCTGCTGTGCACTTCCTGTGGCCCCCAGATCAACCACCTTGAATTTTACCTAGATCAATGCCTTGTGCTTCTCTGTGGTTTTACCACAAATAGACACATCAAGAAGAGCTAACGGGTTTTGCCTGTTTTTCGACTGTCACGCAGGTGGAAGCCCTGGGGAAAAGTGGCACCGTGATCTGGTTTCTGTACCATCCAAGGAGCGAGGCAGCCCCCTGTAACCTCACTTAAGGACCCAGTGGCATCGCCTCGAGTCAGCAGCTAATGAGCTGTGCCCCTCTGGTCTGAGACAAGTGGGGCTGAGACACATGCAGTCCACAGGGTGTGGCGTTTGGCCTCTGAGGACCTGAGTTTGAGTTCAGTTTCCATCACTCACAGCTGTACAGTCTCACACAGTCATCTCCTTTGAGCTTCCTCTTCTAGAATACAGGGTAATTACTCCTAATTCTCAGGGTGGGCGTGAGAAGTTTTTACAAGTACATCTGCAAAGCATCTCACATGCGGCTCTGGTCTGCAAAGTCTTCTTATTCGGCTAAGGTGTGGGTGCCTGACACCTGCTGGGTGGGAGCCGAGGTGTGCACATGGGTCCCACAGAGAAGTTTATTAAGAATCGGGGACCAGAAGCCACTGAGAGGATGTCCTAGCACCCATGGTCATGTGGGAAAGCAGAGACCAGCGCCACCTCAGGCCTTCTCGGCTGTGCTGGAACAGGCCGGCCTCACCAGAGAGAGAAAGAGAAGAAGGTGGCATCATGGTGTGGAACCCTTGCCCACACCCTTCTTCCACTCAGGGTGTCTGGGGTCAGCTCTTCTCTCTGTCCAGCACTGCCCCAGCCCTGGGCAGTCACCTTCACTCTGCTGGCCACAATTTCTATCCGTCGGTGACTCCTGCATCTACATGGTCGGCGCCGGCCCGGCCCAGCTCTACAGGTCTGACTGTTTCATCTTGCTTGATGGTGACTCAGACCAGCTCAGTGAAAAAAGGCAAGAACTGAGCCCTTCCCTTCCCCCTGCTCCAATCTGCCGTCTCACAGGACCCCCAACTCACCCAACTCCCTCCCCCAAAGCCAGAGGTCAAGCATCCTTTGAAGATTTTTCCTCAACCTTACCTCAGGCCCTACTGATTGGTTACTTAAAATGTTTGTGCCCAGTTTTCACTCTCATTTCTAGTGTTTTGTTTGTTCATTTGTTTGTTTTGAGAATGTCTTGCTCTGTAGTCCAGACTGGCCTTGAACTCACTATACAGCCTCGGCTGGCCCCAAACTCTCAGCAACCCTCCTGCCTCTGCCTCCTGAGTGCTGGGATTGCAGGCTTACCTCACCACACCCGTTTAAGGTGCAGTTTGGACAGCAAGGGAGTAATTCTTTTACTGTCATGATGATTACCTCTGAGGGATAAAATTATTTCTGGGTCTCATGGAAACATTCAAATGACTCTTCCCATTGACTGAAGAAAAGCGTCACTCGTTTCCGTTTTCAATGCTTTGAATATGAGGTTTTTAGATGATTAAAAACACGAAGTGAAGACAAGTCTTGAGTCTGCCTTTCCAGTCTCAGGGTTTTAATCTGTTAATTCTCAGCTCAAGCATAAAATGTGGTCTTCACTTGGAGAACTTCCTTTCTTAGCAACCACATTCAGGCTCTTTCTGTCCCGGAGCAGATCCAAATCAGCTTCCCGCAGTCCTAGCTCTCTTTTTCAGTTCACAGTGTTCAATAGTGCACAAAGGAAACACTGAATGTTGAGAATTAAAAAGTCTAAACGTCAGAGTCTGAGCTCATGTACCTGCCGACCGTCGGCCTTGTTCACCGACAAGCATGTCATGTGTCCCCCTGGAACTTCAGGGCCCTCTGCCGAGTGCCCATCTGTCACTTCCTGTCGTTTCCACTTCTGCCTGCAATAAGCCGCCGCTCGCCCAGGAAGAGCAGAGACAGGCATCGAGTGCTGGTGTTTCGTGCAGACACCGCAGCTGGAGTCTCAGCGCCACAAGAAGACTGGCTCTCTCCTCCTGGCTCTCAAGTCCTGCACGGCCCATCCATTACCTGGCCTGACGTTGCCTGGGCAGCTCAGTATTGTCCCCTTCATCTGTAGCCCTTTTAGCCACCCACGCCTGGGCCACACCCCAGACCTATCATCTCCTGGAACCATGTCACCTCCAAAGTCCTCACTTTCCCAGCCCAAGCTCACAGCCTTTGAGTCATCTCATTCATTCCCATGAGACCTCCTTTATTATATCACAAAATTAAAACCTTGACATTTGCCTAGTATTATGGTCTGGAGCTAAAATATTCCCCAAAAGGCTCATGTGTTCAGACGTGGGGGTTTTGGAAGGTGATTGGAATCATGGGCTTCTAAATGCGTTCACTGATGGCTTCATAACTGATGGCCTTATGGGGGTGTGGAAACTTAGCAGGTGGGAGGCCTCCTTGAAGGCCTTGGGTCACGGGCTGCAACCTTAGGGACTGTAACTAGTTCTGAACCCCTTTCTCCTCCACTGTCTCCCTGTTTCCTGGCAGCCCTCTTCTGCCATGATAGTCTGCTTTACATAACGAAACGGTACTAACAATGAAACCAACAGACCATGAACTGAAACCTCTGAAACCATAAGCCAAAGTAAATTTTCCCCCCTTCATGTGGATTTTCTCACATCTCCGGAAAACTAACACACCAGCCTTCTGACTTTCTTTCTCCTTTGTCAGTTCCTTTCTGCCTGCCGTGCTTCCCCACTCAGGCTAGGTCTCAGAGTTAAGCACACGGACTAGTCTGTTACCAGCACTTTTGATTTTTTGCTTCTTTGTACTCACACCTTTCCCACCCAGCAAACCCTTAACTATGAATCTCTCCAGTCCTTTAGCTCTCTGCCTCAAGTTGCATCCCTGATTTTATGGGTGCAACAAGTAAATGATTTCCAGCCTCAGTGATGTCATCCTGCAATGATTCCTTTTCTCCTCATTGATCAGCCTTGTTCAGTACTTCCGAGTCCCCTCTCCATTCCTGCCAGAAAATAATGACAGAGTCTGCTATGGCACGATCAAATTAAACACCACTGCCTGGAGCTCCCTCCACTTCCTTGTGACCCTCACTCCCTTCAGCTGGGTCCAAGTCGGAGGGATGTACCTTGGACACACAGTCAAGACAGCCCCTGTCCTCAGGGATCACAGCTGTCAGACAAAACCACATGCACAGCCCTGACCCTGTGGGAGACCTGGCGTGGTGGGAGTAAATGAAAGGGCAGAGCACACCCCAAATAAACAGCTGGGAAGCAGGTAAAGAAACCCAGTTCTTCTCAGTGTGATTTATCCTCTCCCTCCACGCTGGTCCCCCTCCTGGCACTGCCATTCCGGTGAAATGGTGAATTGCAGATGGCACCGTTTTGTCCTTTATCCACTCTTGAACCGTTCAGTGGCACCAGGTACGTTGATGCTGTCATGCAACCGTCACTACCATTCACCTCCAGGACATGTGTTAATTTTCCAAAATTCAGATTCTCTCCCCATGAAACAATAATGGCACTGGTGTCTTTTTTCTTTTCCTACCCAAGCCTGGCTGGCCCCCTAGATTCCTCTTTCTTCCCCAGCTCCACAGCGAATCTGGCAGCTGGCCTGCTGATGTCACCGCCTACGTTCCTCTTGTCTACACAATTCTAGTGACTTCCTAAGCGGTGTCGCTGATCACCATCCTGCTTCTCCTCTCTGAAGGGTACACACCAGACCTCAGGGGCCTCCTGGCTCCTTGTGACTTTCACGTCCAGTCACTGTCCGCATCTCCCCTGGGCATGAGTCCCACAGAAGCCCACTCTGTGGAGACCACTGAATTGAAGACCCCTGACTCTGGTGGCTTGATACGGCCTTTTTCTCATTATGAATCTTGGCGTGATAATTACAGAAGTTCAGGCAATGATGGATGTACAGAGATAGCTTCTTAATTGGCCTAGAGACTGGAACTATAGGTCAGCTAAGGTGCTGCCGCGTCCTGGGGAGGCAAAGCAGTAATCTGGGGCCACCCCGAGACCATGGCCGATGAGGAAACGGGGCTGAGATATGGGATCACAGCCGTACCAAAACATTCTCCCAACAAAGCCTTTTTTGCAGCAGTAAAAAGTTGCTCATAACATTAAGCTGATAGAAAAGATGGATAGTTTTGTGCCTGATGCACAAATGCCTCGTTTCTCTCTCCTGACGGCCGGTCTGCAGAAGTGACCGTTCCCACACACCTAACCACGACCCTCTGCCCGTTCTCCACTCCAGCCCCTGTTCCTCGTACATGCAACAAAAGCTGAGAGCTGCCTTGCAGAAACGCCCTGTGTTCTTCGGAGCGATTGGCCATCCGGGGGCCCTTTTACAGCCGCGGTCTTCTCTTTTTTCATTTTCAGCTGTGTGTCACATCACAGAGTAAAAGACTAAACCTTCCGCACGGCCCTGGGCCTCTTCCAGTGTGAACAGAATTTCCTTTCCTCGCCCTGGGAGCGCCAGTCCTCACTCCAGACCCAGGTTAACTAAGCGCTCCCTCTGCCCCTCAACATAGGGGTTTTTAGTCGGGAGTGGCAATTGTTAAGAGTGGGGCTGTCTTTCCCTTTCCTTAACGATGGCGAATATTGCCAGTCACTTACCGCACTCTCATGGACTTGAGATGCTTCAGAATCCTTAGCTGGCAACTAATAAATTGCTGAGATTTAAATAAAACTTATATCTGATTCGCAATATAACCTACCCCTTATTTTATGAGTGAGATGCGGACCTCTTTAATCCACGCCACTCATTTCTCAGCTCTGTCCCTTTATCTCTGGGTCACTCTGGCTGGAAGATTCCCATGTAATATTTTACAGGAAGTCACTGAAACAGCCCCTTTCTGGGATACCCTTCCCTAGTAATTCTGTTTCTTGGAATCATGCTCTAGATAACACTAAGAATCACGACGTATTTAACTTCAGAGACCTGCTTTAATTTCCTCACGCGTGAGAAGAGACAGAAGCCTAGAGACTGTGCCTAAGACTTCAAGGTAACATTTGGCTAAACTGGGTAAAAATCCGAATATTCTAACTCCTAGTTGTGGCCTGCCCTGCAGCAGCTTTTTGCAATCGAACTTCATGGTTTGGATTGGTTTAAATATGTCTCTCTAATGGTTCATGTGTTGGAGGTTCGGCCCCCAGGGTGGGTGAGGTGGTGGGATTTTTGGGAGGTGAGGTCCATGGGAGATGTGAGGTACTCAGGTGAGCTGGGGGTTCGCCCTTGGAAGGCACTGCAGGATGGACTACAGGACCTCTCTGCCTTCCTGGGTTTTTAAAATGTGATTTCCTCCTCACGTGTGCACTGCCACTGTGATACCACACGGTCAAGAGGGCCTTGTCAGAGCTGAGATGATGCTGGGCACAGGTCTGGGACCCTCTGAAACTCTGAGCTCAATACACTTCTTGATTAAAATGTAAAACAATGTGAAGCTACCTTGCTCCCGGTGTTTTGCTATAGTAACACAATGCTGACTCACAAACTTACATTTTTATCCAGAAGTATTCAATGTGTGGAACCACAGAATTTACAGTTAGAAAGAATCTTATACAGTGCTTTTCCAAACTCTCACATAAGGCGGGAGTTTCTTTCTCCATATTCCTCTGAATGGATGTATTAAAAGAACATATTAATATCTAGAGAGTTTAGGAAGCAGGAGATGGGTGCAGTGAGGAGCTACTGAATCTGTACCAACCAGGGCTCAACCCCTACACAGCTCTGTGACTCTGGGTCTGAATGGACACTTTGTTCACATTACCTTGGTCCAAAACACTACCCTGAATTTATTACACATTAACCAACAAGACAATTCAGAGGTCCAGGCTCTTTAGCTTACATGACTATTTCCCTTCACCTTTAGGAAATGCAGTTACCTACACAAAACAAAAGACCAGCAAGGGGGAAGAAGAATAATTCCTCTCACTCACATTCAGACCTTCTTAATTGGCTGCCACAAATTAAACAGCCAGGAAATAAAAACAGACTTCCTGAATACAGCTCATCCTAAACACAAGTGTAGTAAATTCATGATTAGACTTCTGAAAAGAACTTTTAAAGTGAGATTCCCAAATGTAGATTGGGTTTATGAGCAGTCAACTGGGATAGAAGGTAATGAAATATGGGCGGTAAGAAATCTTAGGGGGTTCTCCCGTAAAACATGGGAGAATGGTACATTCCAGCCTCACAGAGGGTCAGTCAACTCATCCACTCAACCCCTTCAGCAAGATAAATCACTAAACTGTCTCTCCTCCCATCTTTTCTCAAGTGCATTCTTCCTTTAAGTAAGTCCCAAAGTCTACCCAAGCGAAAGCACGGGCTTGCAAAGCAAAACACTAATACCTATAAACCAAAAACCTTCTAAACATCAAGGTAGGACTGGCCGCTTTTCTGATTTTCTAGGACTTCGATTTCTTCCTTCTCTAGCCTCTAGCATTTGTTTTCTTGGGGAAAATGTAACTTTTCCTGTCATCTCTTCTTTGAATTTCTCCCTGGGGCCCTGGGATACAGTTATACATTCCCTCCCTTTTAACCCTCACATACCTCCCCAAACACCTCTAACACGAGCGTGAAACATCTCTGAAATGACCCGTTTCTGTACAGAGCTCCCCCATTAGATTGAATTTATGACCAGTCAATGACTTACCCACCTTTGTAACTCTAACACGTAGCGAAGTCCCTGGAACGTGGCAAACAATGAATAAATGTTGGCTGTGTAGTGTGTGCACGAATGACTGAATGAGTGAGTGAAGGAGTGTACGGTACAGATGACATTTCAATACTCAGGCATGCTAACTCCTCCAGCCAGATCGGTGACCTCCAGGTAGACTTAAATAGGAGCATTTGGGACACTAGATAAAGCATGCCCAGGAAGTACAGAGATAGGTCTTCTCTGATCACTGTATTTATTTATGTCTATATTGACATCAACATCACCATCATCACTTGTCTAATCAGGGAAAAATAATGGTACTGATTTGTCAGGGGTTTTTTCCTCCTCAGTATTTCTTCTACTCCACTGAATAGAATATTTGAAGTTTGGACAACTCCTGAGCAAGCTTATTGGGCCAGGGATATAGCTCAGTGGCATAAGTGCCTGTCTGGCAAGCATAAGGTCCTAGTTTGATTCTTGGTACCAAAAACAAACAAACAAACAAAAAAAAACCTTCACAAAAACAAAAACAAGATTGAGCTTATTTATTTTAGATCTTAGTTCATATAAAAGGTTGTGCGTGATGAAAATCTTTGAGGTCCCCCAGGGAAAAGAAAACTGCATCGATTGGAAAAAAAGTCAAATAGCCTATAATCAAAAACTCATTCTAGGTTCAAACACAAAGATGCTCTTGTTTTTGGAGTATTACTTTTCTTATTGCCTTTATGTACCATAAGAGCAAGGTCAAGTGCAGTATGGGATGGCAAAGCATATTAGTCAGATTTGTGTTACTCTAACTAATACCTAAGGTAACCGATTATAAAGAGAAAAAGGTTTATTTTGGTTCATGGTTTTAGAGGTTTTAGACCATGATCAGTTGACCAAGTTACTTTGGGTGAGGCAGTGCACATGTTGGGAGAGTCTGCTTGAGAAATACCACTCACTTCAGGGGCAGGAAGAACAAGAGGAAAAGGGAGACCAGGACCCCACAGTTCTCCTGAAGGGTACAACCTCAATGGCCTACACACCTTCTACTAGGCCTCACCTCTTAAATACTCCACCTCGCAACAGTGCAAGCCTGAGGAGCGGGCCTTTATCACATAGACCTTTGGGGGTACTTTAGATCCAAACTATGGCAGCAAAGGTTTTCATACTAAACACAGCTCTTCCTGTGGAGAGGCAGGGCACAGCAACACACTCCAGAAGGCATCACACACCTGGGGTCAGCCTTGAGGTCCTCTTTGAAATCCCTCAACCCCTTCTTTTCTCGCGGTTGTCCCATCATGAAGAAGGTATCCTTGACAACAGGGAAATCTTCTAGCAGAGCTCTCAGGCTACTGCAGTACGACATGATCTGAGCCCGAAGAGCATAATGAGACATGTGATGGTTAAGCCTGCAGATGACAAGAAGAGATGACTTCCCAAAGAAAAACTCAAGTTGTTCCATCTCTCCCAGAAGTTCCAGGATATCCTTCTCTGAAGGACCCATCAGAGAGAATGAAGCATCTTTGACAATTAGAAATTTCCATCTGGGTCAGGTTGGTATTGGCTGAAAGCAGAGGTATGATCCTCTTTCTCCCTCCTTTACTTTTAAGGCTCTTCTCATGTGACAGGACACTTTGCTTGGCACTATTCAATGTCCCTGTGGCTCATTAAAACACAAACCACCTGGTTCATTGGCTGGATTTTGACATAATACTGCTGGGTAGAGGAATCAGCTTGTGTTATTCAGATACACTATACTTACTTTTGACAATATTCAATTATAACCTCCCTCTTGACCTTTTCAGTCGTATCCTGTGATAAAAGAGAATAATGGTTCTTTCGTTAGACACTTGTGTAAGAAGACCACACATCCTAATGGACAAACTTACAGCTAACTTCAAGCAGGAAAAAGCCACACAGTTGAGACATCTTTTCTGGAGGTAAACTTGTTGGGAAACAGTCTTCTATGGGGCTCTTCTGTTTCTATATATCTTGTTGAGCATGTGAAGAACAGCTCAACCAATCTTTACTTGAACTGTTTCTCAGGGCTGGGTTTGCAGAGAGCAATCCTGAGGGCTGAGGGGAAATCTCCCATTAGGAAAAGGAGCAGTCTCGCTGTCTAAGAGGTGGATTCTCTTAGCTCAATGTTTTTCACAAACCCACTGGGTGCGTGCAAGCTCCTTCACATTGTCCCTGTGGGATGCAGGCAGAGGGGAGTGATGCAAACATGAAGCCCATGTTGCCTGCTCTGCCATCATAAAGTTCTTTCTCTCTGACTTAGGAGTTTTGAGTCTTCTTCCAGCAGACTTTAGAATATAGCAACAGCCTAACTTGCTAAAAGACCCTGATGAAACTGATCGTTATATTGCCCAAATTCTTTCTGGCATAGAAGGTGCTGGGTCATTCTGAAGGGTAGTTAATGAAATGTTGTATTTACCACTTGGTGAAATTGGTTTTGGAATTGTTGGGAAACCCTGTGCTTCCAACATTGCTCATCAGTAATTAGAAGATCTAAGCTCCATCATAGCCCATCTGCAGAAATAGATTAGGTCAAGTCCTCCCTTTCCAGTCACATGTAGGGACAAAGTCTAGAGATAATAAATACTAGCCTTCTCATCCCAAATAACTTAGCATTAGCATAATGAGTTCCTCGACAAAAATCGATGAATAATACAATGATATCTGCGCAAACAATGAGTTTAACTGACTAAAAGCTTCAATTTTATGGTATTTTCAACTGACTAGATTAATACTAAGGACCTTTACACAGAAACATGTCAGTGACATCTGAAAGAGATAATAGGTGACCAAAGGGCCAAGTCCCATGAGAATCCTGTGGGCTGCTCTGGAGTAGAGAAATGTCCCAGTACAGATGCTGAAACTAGTCCCGTTAGAAAGTACCCAAACCAACCACATACGACTTCTAAAATCTTGACTGTAATCTTCTCCATCCAAAACCCTTTCTAATCGCGTTTCCCTTTTTAGTTCTTCACAACTTTCAATAGGTTTACCCAAGTAGGTTGAAAGCAACACAGTCCGACTTCAGGATTTTTGTTTGTATACCTAGAAACGAGACGAGAGCTTTAGGAAGCCCTTCTGCCTGCACTCACCGGGCTCTTCATTCTGTCACCCATGGTCCCTTTCCGCAGGAGGAAGGCATCCAGCATCCTGTCTCTCAGCCCCACCTTTTCCAGTTGAATAGACACAAAAGCCTCCGGAGCCCTGAAGAGTGAAGAGAGACACTGAGCCAGGCTGGGGGTAAGTGGACATAGTACACAGGGTGTTTCTGATGACTCACCCACCATGCCAATGTGCCACCATGCCCCCAATCCCTACTGTCCCTAAGGCGTACATCGGCAGTCGTTCCTTGGTCCCAAGTGTCATATCCTGGCCTGGTCCAGTATGCCCCCCTGAACCTGACCATAGGGTACATGTACCGAAGTGGCCTCCCAAGGAGTCTGTCAGTTTCAATCTTCGCTGTGCGCACCGGGGAAGGTGGACTAGTGGCACTTGGACTCTGGCCGTGTGTCAGATTAATGACATCCTGAATAGTCGAGTTACTCTCTTATTTTTCATTCTACCAGAATAAAATTATTCTTGGGACACCCCAGATAAAACGCTGAAAGGAATCATGTTTATTATAGAATAAATGTCTCTCCATTATGGCAGAAGAGGATCCGGGCGTGTCAGGGCATTCCTGACGTATAGACATATCTCCATGGAGACCACGCTTCTCTTACAACTCACCACCCTATTGTTCTCCACAGTAGCAAAATCTGCCTTAGAACAGTGCCAGTTCTGTGTTTCTCAAGTTAGCACCGATATGGAAAATCTGGAGTGGCCTATAACTCTACTTGCTTGTGAAGAACAATTTGAAAACTATGCAGAGAAAGAAGGTGGGAAGGAAAGCTCAGAGGAAAGAGACCAGAGGCTGAAATTAGGAGAAGCTGATTCTCCTTCACGAACTGGAGCACAGTTTCTGGAAGAAGCTGAGCCTTCTCAGTGTTCCAACAGGGTCTTCACGTGTGGGCTTCAAAAATAAAGCACACGCACCAAAGCGAAGCACACACCGGTAACTCTGAACGCGAGGTGATCTTCAATCCCACGGCACTGTACTATTGACTTACAAGAGATGCTTGTTGTCTTGAACAATCCTCCCACCGGGCACAGTACCTTTTGGTGGTCTGGAATCTTGCTGAAGAGTGAGTAACGAGATCCGGGACTCCTGTGCCGTTCACAGCTCTGGAACTTCTTCTGGCTGGGCTCATTCCACCTTGAGTTGTCAGATTTGAACTTATTTCCTAAAACATTTAAAACTAAATGTGAATTAAATCTGTTGGCTGTATAGGTCCTCTAGCGCTGGCTGTAAAACATCTCAAAGTCCCAGCAGATCCCAAATTCAAGTCAATGCCTGGGAGAGGAGAGGGAGAGGGAGAGAGAGAGGGAGAGAGAGAAGGAGAGAGAGAGGGAGAGAGAGAGGGAGAGAGAGAGGGAGAGAAGGGAGGCAGCTACCTCTGTGCATAGTAACAGGATGAGGCACTGAATACGGCTCTTTCTGGAGTACACTGCGATGTCTCAGATGCTCCAAGAAAATGCTTTCTGCACCAAGTGGTTACTGGGGTGCCCTGTATGCAGTGGCCTCCTAAGAAACACTACTAATGGATTTCATAGCACAAGACACAAGACATCTGCATTCAACTGTCCAAACAACACAGCACAAATCTTTCTCTTCAGTGAATCTGAGAAATCAGCAGTGTAACTATCTTAACTATCTATTTAATAGGCATATATATGCATATGCATACATCTATACACATACATAAGTCCAACTCCATTTGTTATGGACCTGAAGGACATAATGGCTGGAAGTCTAGAAATATGCAGAACCATAGAAAACATAAACTTGTCTACACTACGAACTAATAAGGAAAAGGTCAAGTTTTCAGAGGCAAGTGAGAGAAATAAGGAGTTACCCATATTAGAATTACCCAAGGACACATAAAGAGAAGAAGGGGGGAATCCTAGGTAAAGATATCTAAAGTTCCCAAATGCATTTTTTCCAAAGCCCCCTTGGGCATCCCAGGCTGCTGGAACAGGAAGGAACAGCAGGTCAGGAGACTCTCTGAGCAGGTCAGGAGACTTGGGGGCCTTGTGAGGCTCTGAGCAGGACAAGGGAGAACATGCACTTTGCAAGATCCTGAGGTGACGCGGGGCTGGTGACCTCCTCTCTCTCCTGTGCTTTAGAACCGAGTCCTCACCCAGAACAAAACCCACCTCCTGGGGTCACGAGAGGACCCCAATGTATCCCTGTCGCACCTGCAGGCCGGCACATCGCGGCCGCTGAATCACACGCTGACTCTGACTTTCGCCCCATCCCCTCTCTCCTTTCTGACCATGCTCAGCATTTATTTCTGTCCTCAGTTGCTTCCTCTTGCTTTTTTCTAGGGCCTTCGAACAAAGGTGCCCACATTTCTTCTTAGTCCTTAATCATCTTTCTCAAGTTACCCCCTCCATTCTGATCAAACTTTTTTTGACTGAACGATGGGGTCCCTCCAAACACTGCTCTGGTGAAGTTTGAACACTCAGTGCGTGTGATGGTGTTTGGAGACGGGGCCTCTGAGAGGGGACACATGTCAAATGAAGTCATAGGAGAAGGCCCTGCCTTGATGGGACTGGTGCCCAGGTAAGAAGAGGGAGCCATTGGAGCTCCCCACCCGGTGTCTCCCCACCCACTTTGCTCCTTAACAGGAAGCAGCACAAGGCCGCCTGCTTCATGTGACAGAGGGAGCCCTGGCCAGAAACCAGAAAATGTGGCACCTGATTGCAGACTTCCAACCTCTGTCGCCATGAGAAGGTAATTCCTGCAGCCTAAGCCTCTTGGCCTGTGATATCCTGTGGCAGCATCTCTTGAAGATGAATGCAAAAGCAGTGAACGCACGCTTTTTCTGCACTCCTGTCAGCCTCCTGCTTCTCAAGGCCAACACGCCAGCTTATCCCCAGACGCAGCTGTGGGACACCCTCAGGGTCAGCGCTGACCTTTCCTGCGTGTTAAACGGCCTCATGTCAATCCCCACTCATCTGGTTTTCCCCGTGCATTCGATCGCTCGATGTCTTTCTTATTCTTTTTAAAATAATAGTTTTATTGGGAATAATTGATGTTAGTAAACATTTAAAAAAAACAATCAGATAAGTCTGGACGCAGGTATTCAACTGTGAACTACCATTGCCAACGAAAGACTGCAGACCCCCTTTCTGTCCAGGCAACCACTGCTCTCTACTACTGTGGATTAGAATGAATTTTCTAGTTGTTTTTATTTTTTTCTTTCTTTTTTTTTTTTTGAGACAGGGTCTCACTAGGTAGTACAGGTTGGCCTTGAACTCACTATGTAGCCCAGACTGGCAGGGACCCTCCTGCCTCAGTCTCTCAAGTGCTGGAATTACAAGCACACGCCACCACGCCTGGCAAGAGTGGATTTTCAATAGTCTTAGGGTGCATTTCTCTAATAAGAAAGGTGTTGAGTACCTTTTCACAAGTTTATTTGTCATGTGTACATTTTTGCTGACTTATTCCTTCTTTTTTGTTAAAATTAAGTTTATTGGTACATCTTAGGGACACATGATCACATTCATCACATCTATCTTTGCATTTACGGTATAATGTTTTATGAGGAACTCATCACAAAATTCACTTTAGCAAAATTAAAACTCTTCAAGGAAGAACAGAGTTGGGAGGATAAGCAACACCTTCCAGCCAAAAAAATAAAGAATAAAAAGGAAGGCGTATATTAAGGAAAGAGTAAAATAGACCTAGCTAAAAAGAACAGAAGCATGAAGATACGAGACAGTATAAAAAGTTTATGGCATTTTTTTATGTCATAAAATGTTTGTGACTTTTTTATTTGATTGGAAGAAAGAGGATAGCAAGCTAAGTTTGGGAAGTAAAGTTCTTGCATCGTAGCTAAGGAGGTTGAGTTTTGCTGCTTGGGCTACAAAGAGCCCCTGAAGGTTTTAGTCAAGGAGTCACAGTTGTCGTGTGGAGCATAGATTTTACTGGCAGTGGACACAGTGAGACAAAGCATGGACTTAGAGAGGTGGAGGCCAGTCAGAAGGCCATTCCAGTCACACAAGTGAGATGATAAGAATTTGAACAAGAGCTGTGAGGACGGGGAGACTGGGTCTGCTGTGGTTTGTATGTAGATGTCTTCCAAAGCCTCCTACACTCATGGTGTGGTCTGTGGGAGGTGATCAGATTATGAGGGCGAGACTCTGGCCGATGGATCGGTCTTCTGATAAACGTGCAGCCACTGTGATGGTAGGAGGTGAAACCTGGCAGGAAGAGGTGGGTCACCAGAGTGTGGCCTGGGAAGGCGCATCCCTTCTTTCCTTCCTTGCTCAGTTTGTCTGCTTCCTGTCATGTCGTACGTGAGCTCTTTTCCACTGCCGCATCCTTCTGCCACGCCACCTCTAGGATAGCTTGGAACGGGATCTCTACAAACTGTGAGCCAAGCTAAACCTGCCTTTCCTTAGACTCTGGGTGCTAGGTATGGTGTCTCAGTGATGAGACCGTAACTAAGACTATCACATTTAGAATGTGAGGTTGGCAAGACATTGTGACGAGTTCATTAGTTCAAGGTAAGGACGTCCAAGGAACTGAGAACAAGACTCAGGTTTTGAATACAAATGACTGTTCCAGTAGTGAATAGAAATACAAATCTTGGGAAAGGAGGACGAGTTGCCTTTTGGACATGCTGAATCGAAGCACCTACAGGACATCTGAGAGGAGTCCAGAAGGCATTTGGATGCCGGATTTGGAGCTTGGGAGAGAAGCTCTGTGAAAATATGTAGATTTCAAAGTCGATAGAGCACTGGAGGTTTAAACCTCAGGGAGTGATAAAATTACCCAGGAGACATGTCAGGGGAGGACAGAGGAGTCCAAGGACAAATGCCTGAACAGTGTTCTCTGGGTTAACGGTCAGGAGGTCATTGCTGACCTTAGCCGAGAGCAGTCTGAGGTGCGTGGTAGAAGAGGTAGCTAGACAATACTGAGAGGGCTGGTAGGATATGAAGAGTTAGAAACTATCCTTTTAATAAACATGAATGAGAAAAAAAGGTCATACTCAAGGTACTGGCCAGAGGACTCAGTTTTAGAGAGAATGAAAATCACTCAGCCTGTCCTCAAGTGGAAAGGAGAAAGTTCCTATAAATGCAAAGAGCAAATGGAAGGAAAGGTTGAAAGTTTAGCAAGAAGAGAAGGTAGCCGATGAAGCAAGGTTTCAGAAGAGAGGGGAACACATGAACCAAGAATGTTGGTGGAAGTACTGAGTTTGGCTGGGAAAGGAATGCCCACACTCAGGCTGAGAGCATGGCTTTGCCCCAATCCAACCCAGTTTTATTTTATTTTAATTTTACAATATTTTTTGATTTTTTGAGACAGTCCTGCTATGCATTTCAGGTTGGGCTTGAACTCATTTTGTAACACAGACTGGCATTAAACTTGCGGCAGTCCTCCTGTCTCAGCCTCCCAAGAGAAAGGATTACAGGCATGTGCTACGACACACAGCTGCCACCCAGTTTTCTAAGAAGGCAAATGTCAGTAGATATTTCCCTAATGAAGATATTTAAAGGCTAAGTCAACACATAAAACTATGGTCAACATCTTGGCAATTCAGAAATGCAAATCAAAACCACAATGAAATGTTATTTTATACCTACTAAGACAAGGAAAATACAAAATATAATAACAAGGGTTGAAAAAAAATGTGGGGACATTTTAACTCTCATATTTTGGACAAAAATAAAAATGAAAATGGTGCAGCTACTTCAGAAAAACAGTTTGGCAGTTTCTCAAAATGTAGAGAATAAAGTTTTCTTTCTTCTAGAAAGAAAATTGAAAATACATGTCCTTACAAAAGCCTGTATTGGATGTTCACAGCATCATTATTCTTTTTTAAAAACTTTTTTAGCATCTTTATTCTTTTTTTTTTTCATCATGGAAGACATTTTTACTTTATTGAAAGAATGACAGATTAATACTCAAAGGATACAAAATTTCAGTTGAACAGGAAGAATAGGGTCAAGAGATTTGTTATATAACATGGCAGCTATTGTCAATGGTGATTATGGTCAAAAATTGCTAATAAAACAGATTTTTTTTAATTTTAAAGAGAGTGAAACAAGACAAAATAGAATAAAGCAAATCAGAGCAGAACAATGCAAGTGATACAGGACTTCAAAACAGACAACAGGCAACCAACAATGGCTACCATAATGTCTCTCATTTTCTTCAAAATAGCTGCCCATACCACCACACACGGTAAAATCAAATGAAACAAAAACAGAACAAAACCAATCAAAACAAAGGAATGAAAACATTACAGGACTTCAAAACAAGATGATAGGAAATCAACAATGGTAACACAACGTCTCGTTTTCTTCAAAACAGCTGTCCATACCTTCACACATCATAAAATCAAACAAAACAGAATCAAACCAAACCTGACAAAATTATGAAATTGATACAAGAATTCAAAACAAGATAATAGGAAATTAACAGTGATTACCACTTCTTCTTTTTAGGCATTTCCTCCCCTATTTCTTCCATAATATTTTCTGTGCTTTTTGGATCCCACTAACTCCTTCAGTTTTTCATGCTAGGGAGATAACTCAGTGTTCACCAGGGTGAGTCCAAACCATTTCACCCAGGTGCATATCTCAAGCGCCTTGAGATTATCCACTAGCTGGGTAGCTTTCCCTTGTGTGAAAATACCATGTCTTTCTTATCCATTCTGTGGTTGATGGGCAAGTTACTCCTGCTTTTTTTCCAGTCTCTTGTCCTGTGGAACAATTGTTTCCTCTCCTTTGATTTTCAGTCTATGAATTTCCTTTCAAGTTAAATGTGTTTCTTCTATACAGTATATTGATGGATCTTGTTCCTTGATCCACTCTCCCTGTGTTTTTTTATTGCTGACCTGAGGCCATCTACACTAATAGTTACAGTTAGCATGCATCGGTTCATCTCTGCCCTGCTAGCCTCCTGCCTTTGGCCCTCTACTTTCCCCATTCATTCAACTGCCTGTTTGGCGATTCTCCTCTTCTACTGCTGTTTCTGGAACCACGGTCATCTCTCTCTCTCTAGAATATCCTTCAGCACTCTGTGGGGTTGGTTTGGTGGTTATGAATTCCTTCAGTTGTTCTTTATCATGCAAGTATCTTATTTTTCCATCAATCTTGAAAGATAGTTTTGTGGGGTCTATCAACCTGGATTGGAAGTTTTCTTTCAGGATCTGAAATACTTCAGTCCAAGCCCTTCTTAACTTGATAGTTTGTGTTGGCAAGTCTGCTGTGATTCTGATTGGTTTTCTTTTAGAAGTGATCTGTTTCTTTTCTCTAACAGCTTTTACTAGTCTGTCCTTGTGCTGAATTTGTGGGATCCTGCTTATACCTGGGTGTAAATTTATTTTGGTTATGGCTAGCTGGAGTTATACATGCTTTGTTTATCTGTATGCCAGATCCTTTTCCCATTTGGGAGGGAAGTTTTCTGCTATTATTTCTGTAAATATTCTTTTTTATTTCATTTGTGTTGACCCCTGCTTCTTCGCTGACATCTATCGGTCTTAAATTATTTTTCTTTGCATTGCTGCGAAGCTGTTGAATTGTTATTTCCTGGTTCCTTGCTATCTTTAAAAGATCTTTCTTTTCACAATAGCTAGCTGCAATCCTGTCTTCAAGGTCTGAAAGTCTATCTTTTGTCTCTTTCAAGTGGCTCTGCCAGTTTTCAATTGGCTCTTTAACTTACTGGTTATCTCTTTGAATCTGTTTCATGCATTGTGATTCCTTCCTATTGTTCATTCAAGGTTTCCATTATTTCCTATGCTCCCCCCTTTTTTTTTTACTCTATGTCTTCTTTAGCTATGATCAGTAATTCTCTGATTATGTTTGTGATTTCATCTTTTACAGTCTCATGAAGTTGTTTCTTTACTTCAGTTGCTGTCCTCTTGGAAATTTCAAGTGTGTGACTTCCATTTTCTTCCATGTCTGTATCTCCCAGACTTGTTCTGTGTGGGCTGGAGGTCTAAGATTTCCTTTTGCTCCTTCATCTTAGCATTTTCCTGGGTTCCTCCCAATAAGCCAGTTGTGGGGCCCAGGCACTTCCCATGTTGGCTGTCCCTCCATGGTGTAGGGGAATGGGCCAGGCACTTGGGTTTCTCTGAACCCAGGTTCCTAGGAAGGTAACAGGGCATGCAGCAGGCTTCTCCAGACCTAGCAGCCATGCTGAGGCTTCCCCAATGGCCAGGCATGTGTAGTGGCGGAGCTGCTTCTTCTCCTCAGCCTGAGTGGCTACACTGGGACTCCCCTGATGGTGGCAGGCACACAGGTGTGTCTGATTCTTCCAGTGGGCACTGGCTGCCCACAGGAAGCAAGTTCTCCAATGGCAGTGACAGTGGGCAGTGGTGGATCTGACTGCTTCCAGCATCATTATTCTTGATAGCCAAAAAGTAAAAAGCAACCCAGCATATATCAACTGATGAATGGATAAACCAGTGTCATATACTTATATAATGTAATGTTATTTGGCAATAAAAAGGAATAGAGTACTAATATAAGCTATAACATAAATAAAATTTGAAAATATTATGCTAAGTGAAAAAAAAGCCCAACAGAAAGGCCACATGTTGTATCATTCCATTTATGTGAAATGTTGAAATAGAGACAGAAAATAAATTAGAGGTTGCTGGCGACCGTGGCAGGGAGGAATGGGGAGTAGATACAGGTTTCTTATGAGAATGATGAAACTATTTTGGAATTACAGTAGTATGATCCTGTGAATATACTAAAAACACTGAATTAGACACCCTATCGTGCATGTCTTATATGAATTATATTTCAATAACAAACATAAAGAGCGTGTTTAACACACTAGCTTTTGTAGAAAAAAGAAGACTTGGACATGTCTTCTTGCTCGTGCCAAAAAAATTATAGGGTGGGTAAATTGAAAAATAATGGAATCATTTATTTACAAAGAGGAAGGATTGAGGAATGAGATATTTCCTGCTGGATGGTTCTAGCCATTCAATGTATAGAATTGAATACAAAAGAAAATTTATTCGTGTATCACTGCAAACTAAGAGACCAAATAAGAATTTGGTCATACTTTGATTAGCAAATAGAAATGATAGAAGGGAGCAAAAGAGGGAAAGAATGGGAAAAAATGTGATATGCATTTTTTTTGGTTTCCCTCCAAGGTTTCTGACTTACAGTCCTCACAGACCTTATCATTTCCTAGATGACTAGAATAATATTGGGGTGCTTTAGCCTCAAAAGGCAGGCTTGCTTGCTTCGCTCTCTCTCTCTCTCTTTCTCTTTTTTTGTCTCCCTCATCCTTTCCTGATCCTTCAGTTTCTTCTTTCTCTCCCAAGGCAGACCATGAACACCCAAATTTCTTTTCCTCAGGGCAAGTCACAGAAACTCTAATCATAAACTCTCTGGCCTGCCTTATTCAGAAGGGGACCTGCCCTGTGGACATGAGGAAAGAATGCAGAGGAATCTGGACAGACAGCTCTTGCTGGTCTCCTCAGTGCTAATGAATTTGATCAGACCCTTTTTAATCTAATCACATTTCCATACAGTTTTCCTTGCTTCATTCAGACCTGTGTGATGAAATCTCCATAAAAACTTGAAAGATGGGGGGTTTGCAGAGCTTGGGAACAGTCATGTACACGGATAGGAAGGTGAAGAGTTTGTCCATAGTTCAAGAGGGTGGCACCTCCCAGCTCCACAGAGACAAAAGCACCTATGCTCAAGGCCCTCTCAGACCTTGCCCTGGACATCGCTTTATCTGGCTGCTTACTTGTGCCATAAAAACACCCCGTACAATAAACTGATCAACATTCTAAATGGAGTATTTCTAAGAGTTTTGTGAGTTTTTCTAGCAAATTAATTGAACTTGAGGAGGAGGGTGTGGCCAATTTGTAGCCAGTAGGTCAGAAGTTCTGGGAACTCAGAATTGCAACTATGTCTAAAATGGGAACAGTCTTAGGGACCCAAGTCTTAACCTATGGGATCAGATGCTACCTCTGGAGAGACAGCGTCAGAAATGAGTGGACTTAGAGGATGTTAATCCTCCACCAAGATGCTTCCTCCACCAGGCTCATTGCTTGCTTGCTGGTGGGAAGAAAACTTTACGCCTTTAGGGCTCACCGAAGTGGTCTGTCTTGAAGTGCCTCTCTCTGGCACGAACTAGGAGGAGACCCAGTCAGCCTTTCCTGTGAGCCTATGATGCGATGCGATTCGTGGGCTGGGAATCAAACATCCCAACACCCCACCCTCCCATTAGCAACCGGGGACAGAGGTCTGAGCATCTCTTGGGAGGATGACTGGATGCAATAGAGCAAATAAGGGGGATCTCCTTGTGTTTTCTGTTTGAAAGCAGATGTTGTTTTCATTGTTTTGTTTCACTATGATTAATTGTTTTACTCTAGTCAATATTCTCTTTCAATTGGTTTTATAATGTTCTGTTTTTGGTTTGATTTTGCTGTACCTGATTGAAAGGACAACCACTGCGAAGATAACGAGACATACCATGGTACCTATTACTGTTACCCCGGTAACCTGCTGTGAAGTTCTGTACCGATCTCACTGCACTGTCTCGACTGACTGTTCTGTCTTGTTCTGCTGTATTTCTACTACCTTCAAAAAAAAAAAAGTGGTCTGTCTTGTGAATACAGACCATCAGAAGCTGAGTCTGAATTTTTTTCCTACACAGGCAGGAAGGAAGGAAGAGGGAAAAGGAAGGAATGGGGAAGGGAAAGGGAGAAGGGGAGAAAGGGAAGGAGGGAAGGTGGTCTGACACTCACTGGTGGTGGTGCCCGAGCCTCTGTATCTTCCAGGCCGACCTTGGCAGCAGACAGCGAGCCTGCTGGCAGGGTGTGGTAAAAGGATGCCTGCCGAACGGCCACCATCAAAGCGTTTTTCTGAGCAGCCTGGCATGCAAGAATCACTTGCATGTTCTCCACTCCTGAAGGGGACAAGAGCTAAAGAGAAGAGATAGGAAAGGCCTCAGGAACTGCTCCCGTAAAGTCAGGTGGGATGGAGGGCTAAAATCACTGTTTATTCAACATGGAAACATGTATGTTAGTTGAAGGCAGGATGAGCTGGGTTCCCCGTCTCTCAGCTGTTACAACGAACCCTGTCTGTCCCTGGCAGCCTCATCCCAGGCAGGTGGGCTCCTCTATGGCCAGGAAGGGACAGGGGGCCCTGATGAACTATATGGACTCAGTAGCAGGCTCTTCTTACAAGCCAAGATTAGGCCAAAGTTTTAAAATATCTATGCACACATATAGAAATAAATAATCCAAGTGGCAAGATGTTTTGATTTAGACCTAGAGTGCCCCCCCCAGTGGCCATGTGTTCAGAGTCAGGGCTTTTGAGGGGTGATTGGATCAGGGGATGCCACACTTACCTGCGAACCGGTTCTCTCTAGGGTCCAGAGCTCAGTGTGCATGTAGGAATTGGGGTCTGCGTGGAGAGGGCAGGTCACAAGGGCACAGTCCGGATGACTGTACCCCTCTCCCCGGCTCCCTCTCTGCTTCCTGGTGGCTGTGAGGTGAGTGGTTTTCCCCTGCCAGGTCCTCCCACCGTCTCCTGCCTGCCTTGGGGCCAGCTGACCATGGACCTCTCTTCCTCAAAGTTATGGGTATCGAGTGATTTATCCCAATGACAAGAAAGTGGTGAAGGTCACCATGGTGAGACGGTGCCAGGCATAAAAAGGTCAGCGCAAAGCTCCAACAGCACGTGACGTTTCAGGACCTGCTTCAAAGATGGTCACTACATGCGCTTCTTTCTCATTCAGCGCAGAAGCCAGGCCCTGTGCTGCTGCGGCCTCTGTAGCTCGGGCCAGGCTGGTGTGCACGTCACTAAGGGCAAGGGCGGCCTTATGCTGAATGAAATCAACTTCTTCTCACAAATAGAAGACAAAGGTGCACAAATTAAATATTGACATCTTTCCAGCCACTTGTTTTACTGTAGCTGCATTTATTTATTTATTTATTTATTTATTTATTTATTTATTTATTTTTGGAACCGGAAATTAAACTCAGGACCTCGCACTTGCCAGGCAGGTGCTGTGCCACTATATATTCCTGATTCCTTCTTTCCTTCTTTCCTCCCTTCTTTCTTCCTTCCTTCTTCTTTCTTTCTGTCTGTCTTTCTTTCTTTCTTTCTTTCTTTCTTTCTTTCTTTTCTCTCTCCCTTCCTTCCTTCCTTCCTTCCTTCCTTCCTTTGTCTTTGTTTTTTTTCTTTTTTTTCTCTCTTCTTTCTTTCTTTCTTTCTTTCTTTCTTTCTTTCTTTCTTCTTTCTTTCTTTTCCTGTACTGGGAATCAAACACAGGACTTCCTGCTTCGGCAGGCAGGCGCTGCACCACTGAGCTAAATCTCCGGCTCCTATAGTTTCTTTTAAAAGGGATAAATGATTTACCTTAAGGATGGCTTCCTCTGTAGAAAAACTGAATTTGCCAACTTGGTTATCATCCACTTCCGAGATGGCCAAGACAAGAGTACTGGGAGAATATCTGCACAAAGAAATGTGAGGTTGTTTTGAGGTGACACTCTGCAACTCAAGAGACGCCCGTTCCTGAGGGAGCTCTCTGTGCCAGCAGGAAGCCTTGGCCACAGCTCAGACCCAGAAACTCCCCGGAGCTGCGTTAGCCAACTCCATATTTGTGCATCCTGCAAGCTGGCCACTACCACTGGCCAACTCCAAGCCCATGCTGTATTTTGTTTCTCCTTGACATTGGGCAGTAGAAGAGTTGACTGACTGACATGGAAAAGGCCAACATCTGGGCAGGGCAGGGAAGACTGGAGGGTCAGTTGTTCCAGAAGGAAACAATAAACTGGGCCAGCAGTGTTAGCCCCATGGTTATTGTAAACTGCAAAAGCAACACAAGGTTTTCCCCTGCAAGTGACTGCTCCACAATGCAAGCTGCAGTTGGAGAAGAAATCCAGCGCAGTACCCATCATGCTTGAGAGAGTGTAGTCAGGAGCTACTCTGGGAAGGGACTCTTTTGGGACAGCCACAGAACCACTCAGGAAAATTTTACTTCACGGTTTCCAGTGTTAGTCTCCCACAGTGACTAGGTAAGAGAGCCACAGTGGACAGTCATGGACAGGGGCTAGGCTGGACACAGATCCCCTGAGAGGTTTGGGCTGAGGATGAGGGAGACATGAAGCCCCACCTTCTGTGTGGAGAAGCCAGGACCAGCCTGTATGGCTTTCTAAGGAGGCTGGATCTGAAACTGCTGGCATTAAGTCTAGTAATCTACTAAGATTTCCCACCTGACCACCCACGTCCAGCACAGAGACCAGAAATTGGATTGATCTCCTCGTCTACCAATGTGAGCCAGGACACAGTTCAGCCTGAGTGGTTGCCACAGCCCAGGGTATATTGACAAGGGGATCTCTGGAACAGGGGGATCACCTTACAAACCACAGGCTGTGACTTGCTGGACTGGAAGACTGAAGATCCTGGAAGGAAACCCATCATCCAAAAATACAGAGAAATTCTTCCACTATTTAAAAAAAAATACTGTTTTTTTTTTCTGGGGTTTGGGATTATTTTCTTTGTTTCTTTTAACTTCTTCTTTTCTTTTTTCTTTATTTTGCATTTTTTATTTTGTCTTATTTGTTCTTTTCTTATTATATCACCTTATTAATTTCCTCTCGCTCCTTGATGGGATCATCTAGCTCATCTCTCTTCCTTCTCACGTTCCATCACTTACTTTTTTAAATTTTACTTTTTTAATTCTCTCATTTCCCACTTTCTCTCTCTTTACTAATATAACCATTCAGTTTTATTAATCTTTAGTTAACTCTGTGATATTACGGTTGGATTCTCTTCTACCGTTAGTGAAAGTAGAGTTTTTGCAATTAGTGGATATTTACTGTATTTTAACCTTTGGTTTGTGTTTGTGTTCCTACTATAATTATAGATCTCTTTTATATTCATTTAAGGATGCATATTCAGTTAAGGATGGTACATTATATTCAGTTAAGGATGGTACATTATTGGTCCTTAATGCTCTATTATTTTTGATTGTTTCTTTGAGACAAGGTCTCAGTGCATAGTTTAGGCTGGCCCTGAACTTGTAGCAATCCTCCTGCCTCAGCATCCTAAGTGCTGGAATTACAGGTGTGTGCCACCATGCCTGGCCTTAATGCTATGTGAGGTAACTAGCTTGTCTTTGATACTATTATTGTTGCTGATTTTGTATCTATTGCCAGAATGACCTAATTGTTGCTATTGTTTTTCTGTGAATGCCAGTATCTGGATTGCCTTTGTTTCGTTAAGAATACTGTAGTCCATTCCCCGGCAATGTGGTGCTTGGTCACACTGTATTCTTCCCTCCCAAATTAATGGAAATAGGGACAGAAGCAAAGGCCTGAGTTAGCCATGCCCAGAATGCATCATTAGAAAGCAGACACTAACTGTCTTCGTACTAGCAACAGAGCCCTTCTATTATAATCAACCCATAAACCTCAACACACATGTGTGCATGCATGTATGTATGTGCACACCCGCACACACAGCAGTAGAAACATAAGAAGACAAGGGGACAGAATGCCTCCAAAAACTTCCAACAGCCCCAAAGCTGATCCATGCAGCATCACGGGAGAGTAAATCAAAAACCACACAGCTGGATTATTCAAAATGATGAGACATTAAAAAAAGATCGATATGGTGCTTATTGAGCTTGGAGAAGGTATAGCTAAATATATAATGAACTTAATAAATGAAATGAACAGCAAGTTTATGGAAGACATTAACCTAGCTGGAAAGAATAATACAAAACATGAAAGACAAGGTAAGCAAAGAATTATAGATCATGAAAAGATATAAAATGTAAATCTAACAGGTTAAAAATTCTACTGAAACTATAGCCAACAAAAGTGACCAGTGTGAGATAGAGTATCAGAACCAGAAGATGGGTCTAGATTGGTTACCAGTTACTCAGAGCGACCTTAAAAACCAGAGCACACGAAAAATGGATTCAATAGCTGCTAGATGATGCAAAAAGACTAAGATTAGTGAGAATTACTGAAATCTGTGTACTGAAATAACAGAAAACTTTACAAATATGAAGAAAACATTTAACATGCAGATAAGGGAGGAATATAGAGCTCTAAGTAGTTACAGCGAGAACTTGCCATAACATATCATCATCGAAATACCAAAAGTCCAACACAAGCACAGAATCTTAAAACGCTGTTAGATAAAAGCAACCAATCCATTGAAAAGGTAAACTCATCAGAATTACAGCAGATGTCTCAACAAAAAGTTTAAGGCCAGAGATCTCAGAATAATATATTACAAGCCCTAAAAAGAAACTTCCTAAGCCAGAGTAAATACCCTGCAAAACTATCTTTCAAAACTGATGGAGAAATAACGTTTTTCTATGATAAAGAGAACCTTAAGAAATTCATGACCACCAAACTAGAACTCCAAAAAACATTTCTCAGAGATATCCCAGAAAGAGAAAATGAGTGAACAATGCCAATGACTATATAAGGCAGAGGAAGCAGTTAAACACAAGAGGGAAAAAGGGGAATCAGTAACAAGAAAATAAATAATACAGTGACAGGAATAATAATAACTCAATGTTAATGGTTTCAGTTTTCCAATCAGAAAACACAGGTTGACAAAAAGGATCAAGAAACAAAATCCAAGAAACATTTAATCCAAAATGAAATTCATAGACTAAAAAGCAAAGAATAGAAAACAATATACTATACAACAGGAACTTGAAAACAAGTAGGAATAGATCTCCTATTTTCAAAGTGCACGTTAAGCCAAAACTGATCCAAAGAGGCAAAGAAGGTCACTACAATAAGTCTCCAACTTACAAATGAATTCCATTCCAGGGGAATGTTTGGAAGGTGGATTTGTTCATGAGTTTGAGGAAGTAAATCTTGCAAACCTTTGACACAGATAAAAAGCATAAAACGTTAAAAAAAAAAAACCCAAACACACACACACACAAACACTATACACAAACTACCTACCTTTACCTCAAAGTGGTAAGGTAGATATATGAGCTACTTTCACAATTTGTTCCCATCTACAAATGTTCGTAACACATAGTCTTTTTGTATCTGTGAAAGTTCACAATTCAAATGTTTGTAGGTCAGGGACTTACTGTACATATTGGGTAAGAAAACAATTCAGTAGGAAAAAGAAAACAATTATAAACTTATGTGCCCAGCTTCATAAAACAAATACTATAGCGGTACTTCAGTTCATAAACATTTTTGTTTGCAATTTGGTTTGTGAACAGAAATGTTTGGTAAAATTTTGTTTGTGTTTGTGAACTCTACATGGGGTGATGATCGTGTCCATGGCCATCTCTCCTGCATGAACACAAATGTGGCCATCTTTTCCAGATCACGTAACACATTAAGTTCATGATCTGAAGTACTACTGCATTAGACATAAAAAATTGTATAAACACCAATGCAATTATAAAGGGGAACTTCCATATCCCACTGTCACAAATAGACAAATCAACAAAGAAAAACCAGAGTTGAATCAAAATATTGTTCCATCCAACAACAGAATACACATACTTCTTAGTAGTCTATGGAACTTTCTCTGCAGTGGACCATATACTAACCCAAAATATATGGACTATCGATGCAGAAAAATCAAAATTATCCCATGTGTATTATCAGGTCATAGCATGATGAAACTAGGAATCAGTGGTGAAAGAAAATGCAGAGATTCTGCAAGCATATAGACATTAAACAATACACTACTGAATAATCAAGGGTCACACAAAATAAATCAAGGAAGAACTTAAAAAGGCTTCCTAGAATCAAACAATAATGCCAGTACAATTTACCAGGACCTGTGCAACACAATGAAAATAGTATTAAGAGTTTATAGCTGTCAATGCCTACCTCAGAAAAATAGAATGATTAAAATAAATAACCTAATGATGAACCTCAAAGTCCTAGAAAAATCCAAATCCAAAACTAGTACAAGGAAAGAAAGTATAAAGATCGGAGTAGAAATTAATGAAATTAAGACGAACAATACAAAGAATCAATGAATCAAGGAGCCAGTAATTTGAAAGAATAAACAACATAGACAAACTGTAACCCAATCTTACAAAAAAGAAAAAAAAAAAGGAAAGAAAAGACCTAGATCAATACAATTAGAAACTCTTGAAGACACAGATATAGGCTAGGACTTTCTGAACAGAACCCCAAAATAGAAATAAAGAGCAAAAATAAATGACAGGTGACAGGAAATGTGGGGAACCACCCGGCTGACTCTTCAGGAAAGAAAAGCAGCTGTCCCCATTTTGGATAAACGTGGCCCTGTCTCAGTATATTGATATGTACAGAGCTGGCTGGGCTATTTCTTTGTCCCTTCCATTGGCTTTCAGCAATGTCAACTGGGCTGGCTGAGAAGCTGATGTGTCATCTCTGAAGCAAAGCAACAGGTCATTGTTACCCCGCCCAGTGACCCCCTAAATACGTGGTTGAGCTGGGCGGGATGGAGAGCTGAGCTCCGTGCTGTTGGCTGAGACCAAGCCGAGAGAGAGAGAGACAATGACTTCCCAGGACAAAAAGGACTGTGCATCAGTACTGAAGCACCAACTCCAAAATATTAGGCACGACCGCAGTTGCGCGATGCAGATTAGGCTCTCTGCATTTCTCCCCCTCTGCATCTTGCAGAGATGATCTCAGACCTCCTACCTAGCCCAGGTCACAGCAGTCACGTATTTCCTGACACTCATGGGAAGTTCATGAGCTGAAGCCACTCCCCTCACAGGGTAGTAATAAAACTCTCCATTGGGCTTTGTTCCGGTGAACCACCATCTTGGCTGGACTCAGGACCCCTTGGCCCCCCTTAACTGTACATGTCCTGGTGTCTTTCTTCTTACCTTGGGTTGCACTGGAAATGATAGATTGGAATTAACTCACTAGAATTCCAGTAACTTTGGGTTGTGATAAGGACAGGAAAGGGATCTTGATAAGGAAATAGAAAGCCAGGTCCTTTGCAAAGGGGAAAGAACCAAGAGATGGAGGGGAAGGGGAATGACAAAAGAATTATGGCGTGTCACGTACATGTGCCAGCTACCCACAAGGAATGTAATCACCACGAGCTATAAGTATGAACTAGCAAAAAGTAACAGTTTCTGGGCTGGAAGTGCTGATGCATCTGTAATCCAAATGGTTCACAAAGTTGAGACAAAAAGATCCCAAGTTTGGGCAACTTAGCAAGACTTTTTAAAATAAAAATTTTAGCTGGGTATGGTAAAGCATGCCTGTAATCTCAACACCAGGGAGGCTGAGGCAGGAGAATCACTGCAAGTTGCAGGCCAGCCTGTGCTACATAGTGAGTTCAAGACCAGCTTGAATTACTTGGTAAGGCCTTGTCTCAAAATAAAAAAAAGTCAAAATATTTAAAAGAGCTAGGGATTTTAGCTGAGTGGTAGAGCTAATTGGCAACCTAACCTTACCTGAGGTCTGATCACATGGAAGCCAAGTCATTCCAAAAACTTAAGTGACTTCTTCTTGGTTTCAGAAAAAAGTAAGAAAAGAGATCTGTACTTTTGAGGCGTGGCTCTTGCCTACTAGACCCCTTCTATCTGGAAGCACATGTTCTACCTGGGAAGCTACTGAGCCTGTGATTTCATATGAGTTTTCTTTTTCTCATGACTCAGTATTTTAAATTCAATTTTCCTCTTAATTGAGATCTTATATTCTGTCTTCTTACAAAAAGAAAGAAAAGAGTAAAGGAAGGAAGGAAAAAAGAAAAAGAATGCAGGTGTGGTGGCACATGTTTGCAGTCCTAGCACTCTGGCAGCCTGAGGTAGGAAGATCACAGGTTCCAACCCAGGCTGTGCAACTCAAGTGACTTAGTAAGACCGTGTTAGAATAAAAAATAAAATGGACCGGGGATGTAACCAAGGAAAACGCCCTGGTTTCAGTTCCCAGTATTGTAAAACCAAATGCTGGCATCATGACAAGAGAGTATAAGTGAAATACTTTAGACATGCAATTGCATTTGTGCTTCCAGGGGTGACAGGAATTACTTTTACTGGCTGTTTATTCTTCCGTTAGAGTATTTGCTTTTTCTCTTTTTTCCCTTAGAGTATCTGACGCTGTCAGGCTCACCTGTCTACCCGTCCACTGTCATCCAGCAGGGAGGTCATAAAGACAGGAGCTGATGGGTCCACCTTGTCTCTATGTGCCGCAAATTCAAACTGAACAGGTCTCAGATACAAGTGGAACTCTTCAAAACCCAGCTCCTGTGCCAATTTCTTATACAGCCTGGGGCGGGAGGAGAAAAGGCAAAAGATGTTCGCTGGTGTTTTCTCCTGAAAGGAAAAGTTAAGGGGCAGGCAAACGGAAATCCTGAGTAAGTACAAAACCTGAATAAGTACAAAAGCAGATAAGAGCAAGCCCAAGTCCTGGGTGAGGCCTTGTGTTCTGCTCTTGCCAACATCCAGACAAGACAGCTGGAGACGAGCCGGGGACTCTCGTTTCCTCAGGGTGCCTTCTGCTCGCAGAGCCCCTGTTGAGGGCCACAAGTTATGAATTGAGGCTGGAGCCAGGAGGCCTGATGGGGGTCTCAGTGGTCCCTGGATGCTGTGACGCGCTGGGGCAGAACACATCCTGGTTCCTTGAGCACCAAGTAGTCATAAACACAGAGTTTCACCTTGGGGAAAGCTGGCCTCGAACTCACCTGGATTCTCCTGCCTCAGCCTCCCCAATTCTGCCTACTTCTTGAAGACTATCTTACTTCTGAATTCCTGATCTCCATGCTCCTGCTATACTACCACTCTTTCTCAGTCCTCTGTGTTTTTCCTCCTTTTTTTTTTTCAAATACTGGTGTTTCCTGGGACTCCAGACCACTGGTCCTCTTCCACTGCATCTCCATTTTGAGGACTCTATTTAAACCCAGGGGCTAAAACCATCCCTTTACCTAAGAATCCACAACCCTGCTCTCTGATTCAATTCTGAGCTTGATCCTCCCCCTTCCGTGGCTTGCAGCAAATGGCTGCAGTTGGGGACTCTCCCCAGCTCGGCCTTACGTGTCTGCTTCCCCTTCCCCACACACCCCTGCTCAAACACGTTTCTCGTTTCTCGTTTTAAGAAGTTGGTGTGTAGGGACTGAAGATACAGCTCAGTGACATAAGTCCCTGCCTGGTCAGTGCAAGGTCCTGAGTTTCATTCCCCCATACCAAAAAAAAAAAAAAATTGTTGATGTGTTAACGCTGAGTCCAATGACACCACTACCCATTTGCTGGGACCACAGAAACACAGTGGCTTAATCAACAGAAATTGATTGTCTCATAGTTCTGGAGGACAGCAGTCGGAGATTCAGGTATCTGGAGAGTTGGTCCCTTCTCTCTCCTTGCCTTGTTGATAGCTGTCTTCTCCCTGTGCCTTCACATAGTTTTCCCTCCCTGGACTGTGACAAATTTCCTCCTACAAGGACATGGGTCATACTGGATGAGGGTGTATCCTAATAACTTCAATCCAACTTGCTTACTTCTTGAAAAGACCCTTCAAATAAGATCACATCCTGAGGAGTAGGGATTAGCTCTTAAAACATATGAATTTTGAAGGGATATAATTCAATCCATAATTACTATAATCCAAATATTGTAATCCTTTTTCTGGTCTGCCTCACAATCTGGAAAGTTATATTTGTAATCCTATAGAAACATTATTGGAATCCCAGCAAGTTAATTCCAATCTACCACCTCCAGTGCAACCCCACATTGAGAGTAAAGACATCAAGGCATATTTAAAGTTATGGACAACTGAGGGGTCCTAAGTCCGATCCAAGTGAGGATAAACAGACAAAGGTCTCTTCAAGAATTCATTATCTCCTGAGGAAGGGAGCGATTCAAGGATGGGTGACAGTGACGATGGTGGGAATTACGTGAGCAAGGTGAGCTGGGCGGAGAGCAGGCACCTCAGCAGTACTCAGGGAGAAAGACAGACAGAGGGGCCAGTCTGCAAAACTCGATTGGGACGGATGGCATGTGAGTGAATTTAGGAGGCTGTTGCTTCAGTCTCTGATAGGTAAACCTTTGTACCCTGGGAAGTCATAGCCTCTTAGTATGAGGCTCTTACTCATTCAGCATTCCTGCAGCTATCTGGCTCTGCCATTCTGCTGCGTTCAACCATTTTACAGAGAACACAATGCAAGGAAACAGGAAATTGTTGGTTGGTCTTAAAGACTACACCTCAGTACCTCAGCTGGCCTTATTTGCATTGCTGAGAGCCAATTAAAGGGAGAAGGAAACAGCACAGCCAGGTCTGTATGTGTCAGTACATGGAGAAGGGCCTGGTTTAAATAACGCAAGGTAATAGTTCTGTATTCAAGGGAAGCCGTCCACTTGGTCTTCTACACAGAATAGTCCTGATTTTTATGTTTTGTACCAGGAGTTGAACTCAGAACCTCATGCTTGCCAAGCAGGTGCTGCACCACTGAGCTAAATCCCTGGCCTCCATTAAATAGTCCTTCTTACATCAAGCTTTCTCCAATCTACTTAGAATGAAATAATTCCTTTCCTGTACTCCCATAGTATTTTGTTCAGATAAGGAGAATATCAGTATTATACAACATTATGGGTCATTTTCACGGTGGGTAATTTGCTCTGGGAGAGCAGAGATCATAAACTGGAGAAGCATGCTTGGAGAGGGAAAAACATTTTGACTAATGGTTCAAATTCTGCTTCTACTTCTTTTTAGTTATACGATCTTGCGCAAATTATTTAAGTTTTGTAAGCTTCTGTTTTCTGGCTGATAAAGTGTTTGTATCTACCTCGTAAGGATAATCTGATAATTAAATGAAATGGACACGTAACTTTTCTGGAAAGGATTCTGGCCAAGCATCTCCTCAATAACAGCCCATGGACAAATGGACTCTGTTTATAGGACATTTCACGGGGACAAGAACATAAGTTACGTGTTTGCAACAAAGCCTGATTATGCATATTCCACCTGCTTATTGAAATATGTTCACTTGATATCATCTCGGGCTTATAACTCCTTCACCTGTCTTTTCTCCTACCTGCAGAACACTCCATGCCTCTGTCACTTGGAGACTGTCACTGGCTCTTCCCTCTCCTTTGTCTAGGCCCTCTAATATTCAGCTTCTTTGTAGTCAAGAGAAATGCAGCCAACATTCCTAGAGTACCTGGTGTGGCCCAGGCCCTATGCCACCATCTCGGTTTCAGCAAGTCTTAAAGTCTGTGTGTTGGAAACTTCCTAGTGTGACGGTGCTGAGGACAGGAGCTTTAAGCAGGAGGAGGTCACAAGGGAAGCAGAGTAGTTACTGGGGGAGGATGCAGCAACTAGGACCTTCAGCCTTGGACTTGTCAGCCTTCAGCACAGTGACAAATACACCTCCATGTTTTATAAATTACCCAGCCTCGAGTGTTCCATTACAGCAGCACAAAATGGACAGATACCAGGTAACAGAATATCATGGTAAACAATGTGCCCAGGGCTTTTGCATTCAGGGAGCTTATGCTAGCTGGGAAATTGATAAACTAATATTAAGCATTTAAGTAAACAGACATGCACACTGGATGGGAAGGATACCTGGGTGCCACTGGGACGGTCTAGCGTAGCTGAGTGGTCAGAGAGGAACATGGGGGGCTCAGAAGAATGAACAGAAGTGGAAGGTGGCCAATTAGAAAACTCACTTGCTCTGGCTACTCTGGGGGCAGAGAGAGGTAAAGTCTGCAGGCGGGGAGACCTGTGAGTCATTCACCACATCTCGCCCAAAGCTCATGTCTATCCCGGCTCCTCGGCTCCCCCAACTGACCCGGCTAAGTGTGCACTCTCCAGGCTCATTTCTACCAGCCGGTGGCGGAGGGTCAGCAGTTCCAGAAGCTTGGAGAAGATCTCCAGGTGCAGCACGGGAGCATCGTGGCCCTGTTTCCGCCCTTCGTCCATGGAGGACCTGAGTGCTCGCAGGCCTATCTCCTCCACAAGAAAGGGATCTCCCATCACTTTAGGTGAGAACAACTGAAAGAAAACAGAGCACTTTTCAAAACACCAAAGAAGAAACTTCACATATTTTTTAAAATGCTATCAGTGTCATCAACTCTGGATCTGACTTTCAAGTCCTAGCTCTGACACAAACTGGAATTTTGAGCAATGGACTTCGATTTTTCTGTTCCTCGGTTTCCTCATCTCTAGAGCAGGGCTAAGGACAGTCACGGTACCTACTGGACACTAACGGATAATAACAGTCTTGTGGAGAGGGTTGAGATTAGATGTAAAAATATTCACTGTCATAATTATAAATGTTTTGGGTCTAAAGAATAGAAATGACGAAACAACCTACATAGCAGTCCCTAATTTAAAGCAATATTTTGCTGGCCAATAACAATCATTTGAATAAACTCCTCTGATTGAAGTTGTAAAATTTCGAAGTATTTTCACATCTCTCTAAGCATTTTTACCTGCCCCAGGTCCCCATGAAGCAGCCATCACTGACACCATATTTTCCTTTACCACTGAGGTATCTGAAGCAACACTGAAACTTACCAAGGGTCACACAGCACTGAAGGGTCACAAGACTAAACTTAGCTTTCCAGGGCAGCAGGTTTATGGTCTCTCAGGCGCCTTCATGGAACCCCGTCCACAGAGCCAGCCCACAACCACCCACACATCCTCCAACCACCTACCTGGGTGCCCACCGCTTCTCTACCATCTCTGCCACCCTCTAACACTATTCCCAGGAAGAACCTAGTTTGTGGCCCCTTTGAGCCTTTCCTGTTTTATGCCCCTAATTCCTCTGGCTTCCCATCACTCCCTTTTCTACCAAAAGACTTGTCTATTCTGGGACGCAGTTCTAGGCTCTTACGGTTTTCTACCTTGATATACCAAAGAGAAAAGTTATATTAAATGCTCACGTGTCTTCTGAAAGCAACATTTCCTCTGCTCTCTAAGCTAATGTCAAAGATTAATCTGACTTCAGCATTTCTTGATCCGAATTGGAACACGTTCAAAAAATAATAATCAAAACTGGCATCAGTAGACTAAATGGGTATCCCAGATATTATTGTAATTCATAAAGGAATCTCAAACAGGTTTTAAAAAAAAATTACATCATAAGATAATGTAAAAAGGATCCTCAGTACATGGTAGTAGCATAATTATCTGGTAATTTGGGAAAAAAATTCAATTTTGATTCATTACTAACACACCGTATACATACCCTCCCATGAAGTAGTTAGAGTTTTGTTTATTTATTTATTTATTTATTTTTTGAGACAAGGTCTTGCTGTGTAGTTCAGGGTGGACTTGAACTCACTATGTAGCCCAGGCTGGCCTTAAATTCATAGCAATCCTTTTGCCTCAGCCTCCCGAGGGCTGGCATTCCAGGTGTACATTACCACACCTGGCCAGGAGTTATATATTTTAAAATTAAAAACAAACCCTTAAAACTAGCGTAAAATAAGACAATAAAATTAGAATAAAATATGAAACATCTGTAAAAGATTTTTTCTGCATTTATAAGGATAGAAGAAATCACAAAGGAAATGATTAACAGATTTGATTATATTAAAAATAAGAATTTTCTGTTAAAACATAGGGAAAAAAGGACCAGGGATATAGCTCAGCACAAAGCCTGCCTGGCAAGCATGAAATCATGAGTTCAATGCCTGGTACCAAAAAAAAAAGAAAAATGGAAAAATATTTTCAGACAATTTGATGGACAAAAAAACTAAAGGTTTTATGCAAGAAAAGTTCATGTAAGTAAATAAGCATGACTTAGGGTTCCAACAGATATGTGAACAAAAGAATATCACAGAAAATTCTCAAAAACTACAGCTAACAACAAAATGCTTGCAAGAATAATCAAGTAAGTCAGAAGCAAAAAGCCACCCTTTAAGTGCACGCACACACCAGCACACACTTTATAGGCTTTCATCTGACACTGTACTGGAGCAGAAGTGAGTCTCTTAAATGTTATTGGTGGCAGAACGGTTGTTAGAAAGTAATCTACCGATACAGATCCAAAGATTTAAATCTCATTTCAGCGGTTCTCCTTCAAGATTCTATCAAGAGGAATCAACTCAAAATATGGTAAAGTCTGTAAGCATAAAATGTATCATTTAGCATCTTAATAATGAAAAACAAAATTGCTTAAAAGACCACCAGCAGGGAGATGGTTAGATGGTTAGAGGAGTATGATGTATTACATCAGAGAATTATGCGGTCATGAAACTGAACTAAAGATTAATTAGTAATATGAAAAATATATAATATTGAGAAAAATAGTAGATGTAAGTATACAAAGTACACGTCTGTGTAAAATAGTCATATGAAGAACATTTGGGAGCTGGGGATTTAGCTCAGCAGCATAAGTGCCTGCCTTGCAAGCATGCGGTCGTGAGTTCGATTCCTGGTACCAATAAAAAAAAAAAAGAATATCTGAATTTGGAAAGTGATATGAATACATTTGAGTGGTTAGCTATATTTCTTCTTTTGCTAAAATTCCCTGTAAGTTTGATTTTCATCACTTAAAACTAATTTAAAATAAAGTTGAATGCTCGTTTGGGCAGGAGGGCAGAGGATGCCAAGGCAGACCCACAGAGCAGGTAATTTTGACAGCTGGGGTCCTTGAAAGTTCCTCTGTCACACAGCAAGTGGCCACAGAGCAAAGAAAAATTCCAAACCACACTCAATCTTGATTAGCCTTAATGGAGAAAGAAAAGCATTAAAACCCAAGTCCAGATAGTACAGAAATTATCAGGCCGGAGTGAACCATCAGATATTGGAGGGAGGGGTGTCAGAGATCATTAACTTCATCCGACTTCCACTGCTTTACACAGGAGGAAGGCGAGGTTCAGAGTGTCTGAAGTCACACAGCCAGTTAACGGCAGGGCTGAATGTGAGTCTAAGTCATGGCTTATTTTCTCCCCTGAATCAGAATTTGCCTCAAGACACAAAAGGCAGATTTTAGGAAGAGTCTTAGTGGGAAGAAGATATGGAAGTTTTAATTTAAAATGCGTATTGTTAAACTGTAAACAATAATCCAGAAAATATTTTTCACCTACTTAACACAATCTCTTTAATTTTTAACCTTAGCAGCATTCTTATATACTAGAAACTTTGACCCAAAAAATTACATAGAAATGTTGGCAAGACCCATAACCATTCTTTATCCCTGGCCAAATAGTGAGGAATAAAGCCAAACAGAGAAATAAAGCTAAATAGTAACATCTGGAAGGAAATGTTCGCTTTGCCAAGGACCGAATCGCCCCCTGCAGAAAGAACTCACATCTCTCTGGAGCTGTGTGCTGTACCAAGTCTCGGGCTTGGCCGGGGTCAGCCACAGGTCCAGGGCCAGCTGCAGGACATGTCGCTCCAGCAGGGCGCGGGCACTGGGAGACGTAGGCCGGTGACTGAGAAAGGCCTCCCTCTGCAGGTGCTCCAGAGCCCGGGGGATGAGCCTGGCCAGGCCGAGGGAGGGGTGAAACTCCAGCAGATGCATGTTCCTCAGAGCTGGGCTTGGGGAAGAGAGAGACCGAATGACAGTCTTACACACCTAGTGACTTTCTGAAGATAACTGAATTTTATATTTTTATAAGACTGAATGTGACTTCCATCTGGCCTCGGGGATCGAACTCACGACCTTACGCTTGCCAGACAGGCACTTATTCCACTGAGCTAAATCCCCAGCCGGGTTCCCAGCTTTATAAAGAACCCAGTGGTTATTCAGGGACCCTCCAGGGTCACACATACTCTTTGCTTCAATGTGAATACTTCAAAGCTGAAAGAAATAGGTATATACTCTAAAAGTCCAATGGGAATAAGACTGTGTAGAGCAAAAATGTCAAATCTCAGTAATCAATAAGTAGTTGTATATCTGAGAACAAAATAAGGTACAATAAAAATGGGCAAATAATAATGTGCGTGGTTGTTAGTTTCTGTTTTTCACCTAAATTTTTATCTCCTCCCCCAGCATGTTAGGGGGCAAAGGCAATTTTAAAATTCCATATGCAAAATCCTGGACTCATTCGTATTTGCTGTAAAGATGTTATACTTCAGAGATGAATGAGGCCAGAAAAAATGAAACATTCAGCTGTGGGTTATTTCTTTGGAAATAAAGAATACATTACAAGTCAAGGGTCTTTCCATACCATGGAGGACTGATGACCATAAATATTTCCCTTTATTCTATGCAAATGGAATTCTCCTTGCTAGATCTTCCAAAAATATAGCACAAAATCTGGAAATGATCTCATCAAGCAAATCATATTTGCTTTTAAGACTATTCTGACAGGCTTTAGTATCCATGTAGCCTTAGCCTGTTTGGTCAAAAGCCGTTTCCTGAACAGTAGATTCTTACCACAACTGGTGTCTTGAGCTCATTCTAGTGAAGAAATCAGTCCCAGGAAAGGTCTTTGGGAAAACTGGGGGGCTCTTTCTCTCAAGAAACAAGGTTAGAAAATCAACTGTTAATACCACAGTACCCTTTCTTGTCCCCAGCATGACACCATAAATCACTGTGGCCATTTCTTAGGTGAGGTCTGCCTTTGCTATAGAATGGCACATGTCCCCATCCGTTCAAAGGCATTGGGGACATTTTGATCTAGGGTTACATAGACGGACCTGGGGCTTATCCCCTGCTTCCCACACGATGCCTAGTGGGGGCGTTATTTTGTATACCCATTCTGAGAGGTCTCAGGAAGTGAAATTCTGCTCTTTAGAGGTGTGAGGTCCTAAGACAAATCTCCAGAAACCTCTTTAATGGCACATGGTAGAATAAAATTTTTTTCTTGAGAAATTTTTAAGCACATCTAAATTTCAGATATGGGCTGTGTGCAACAGAGCTACTTTCTTCTCCAGAACTTTTCCAAGGAATCATAATTCTTCACCCAGTGACAAAAGCTTAAATTCTGACACCTATTCTTTTATGTACAAAGCAAAGAGAGTCAATATTCAAGGCAATTCTTCCACTGCGGCCTTTAGTTTCCTTTATTTTCTTTTAGACAGGCTCTTGGAGTCTAGCTTCTCTCTCGTGTAGCCCAGGATTATCTTGAACTAGCTATCTCCTGCCTCAGCCTCCCAAGTCCTGTGCCACCATAGGCATGTGCCACCATGTCCATTTCTGAAGCTTTTACACACACCTTTCATCGCCCCCGACATGAGAGGTGATAATTATAGAGCAATATTTATATTTCACACCATTCTCTTAATCTAGAAGATTAATTGTAGAATGCACCAACTTACCAGATGCTACTGATAGAATGTGGTTGCTGACAAGCTATGTTAAGGGGTATTCCGAATGTATTCTGAACATCTGGGTGCTCTTCCCTCCAAAGCCTCTGGACGTATTCTGTCTGACTCTCTATCTAAAAATGTAGCATAAGCCTTAAAATTAGTAGAGTTAAACTTTTCCATAGGCACAAGTGGGCCTTGCTATGAGAAGGCTCCTCCCTCTGAAACTATCATTTGACTAATTTTTCACTAAGACATTATTTTTGGGGACCCATTTACAACCAGGCATGCTGGTCTGAGAAATCTGAACCAAGAATCAGCCGAAGAAAGCAAAGACAACTAATTTCTGTCTGTCAAATAATTCACTGTACAGAAAAAATTCCAACCATGTTGCTATATGTTTTGTGTCCTGAGTGTTTTCTGCTGAGCTTTTCCCTGGAAGAGACAGAATGTGGTCATTTCTTTCAGGGGCACATTAAAAAACAAAAACAAAAGCAATTTTATACACTGACATCTTAAAAAGATGTTAGTTCTTCTTTCACTACTGACAAACTTAATGGTCTAATGATAATCAAGGTGAACAGTTTCATGTGGACCATTAACTATAACTAGGGTTAGAAATCTCCCTTTAGGACTACAGTTATGCTCGGGATTCAGCAATGCAAATGAGCTTACAAATAAACATGATGTACACAGTCCCTAGAAAACCCAGATTCTGGACATGTAATGAAAGGAAAAATATTGTGTTCGTTTCTAGTTCCTATTTTTCATCCTCTATGAATGTACAATATTTATTTATTTATTTATTCATTCATTCTTTTTTTTTGAGATAGAGTCTTGCTATGTAGCTCAGGCTGGACTTGAACTCACTATGTATCCTCCTGCCTCAGCCTCCTGAGTGCTGGGATTACAGGTGTGCACCATCATGCCCAATTCTGGACATGTGATATTTAAAATCCTACTCACATGATGGTTGAGGATGCTCTTCACTAGCTGCAGGTGAAGCCTCATGCAGATACACGCTTCTTGGTAGGCTTTGATGAAATAAGGGTGGCCTAGATCGAATTTGGGGCGTTGGTGCATAATGTCAGTCATCACTTGTGCTAGGGCAAATCCCTCCTCAGGGTCTAAAGCATGTTGGTAGGCCTCAAAGTAACAATCCAGAAGCTGGAAATGATGCAGATAGTCAGGAAACAGTAGAGGAGGACCCAGGACCCAGTAAAGACCCTCTGTATTAATAACGTACTAATGCAGTAACAATAAACTACTGCCACATGCATTCACTCCACCAAATGTTTGCCTCTCCTACAAGCCCACCTCCCTTTTCTTTGCCTAGTTACTTCTCCAAAATTTCTCCCTCGTGTCAAGATGGTTTACAATCCCCTGGGTCTTTGGGATCTTCACTTCCTTTCTGTGAAGGCCTCCATGTGGATTCACAGTAAGCGCTGCTGTCTTCCTCCGTTTACTTTTCTGCACCCAAGCACTGACTCCGAGAGGGGAGGAGAACTTTCTCCTCCACATGAGAAAGTTCATGAAAATGAAGAGAGCCCTAAGAAACTGCTTTGAGGGAGGCTCAGACAGAGGCCAATACTGAGGCTCAAAGAGGAAGAGCCTGGATACTTTGTGTAGCACCCGATCTTAGGAGGCAAAGCTCCTTTTGAAAAAAAAGGACAACTCTGCAGGAGGCCGGAAGCTCTGGCTGAGGAAGATACCAAGGGCTGGAAACATGCCTGGGCGCTGTCAGGGAGCGGTGGTTTGGGGAAGATGCGCTGGGGAAAAGTGAAGACAGCAGGGGATCTAAATCACCTTGTTCCATTCACCAGAGCCCCACTTTAGAATAATATTTGCTTATTAAATAGCAGAAGGTAAACGGAAGGAGAGATGAGCAAAAGGGGTAAGAAGGGAATCAATTAACAGCCCCAGGGAGGCA
>PVLA01012844.1:0-41220 GCA_004027455.1 Hydrochoerus hydrochaeris | reverse complement strand
GTTTTCTACTCATACTTTCTAACTTTTACCAGTGTGCATGTGTGTCTTATATTGTCTTGTTCAACTCAATTATTATTTGCTTTTTCTCCTCCTCCTCCTCCTTCTTCTTCTCCTCCTCCTTCTTCTTCTTCTTCTTCTTCTTCTTCTTCTTCTTCTTCTTCTTCAGACAGGGTCTTGCTATGCAGTTCAGGCTGGTCTTGGGTTCACTTTGTAGCCCAGATTGGTTTTGAATTTGCAAATGATTCTCCTGCCTCAGCTTCCCAAGTGCTGGGATTACAGGGGTGTGCCACCACTCCCTGGTTTTTTGTTTGTTTTTTCCTTTAAGCTGATCAAACTTTTATCTAATGGTAAACTCCTTTGTCTAGTAAATCCTCTTTTAGCTTATTAAACATCATATGCATTTGGCTATGTTTTTTCTTTTACTTCTTCAAACTTTTTTTTTTTTTTTTTTTTGGTACTGGGGATTGAACTCATGACCTTGCACTTGCCAGGCAGGCACTTATGCTGCTGAGCCAAATCCCAGGCCCTTCTTCAAACATTTTGACCAACTGCTTACTGAGTTTTTCACTTGTACCTTCCTATACTTCAGTGTCTATGAGATTAGATTTGGGAGTAAGAAGTTTGCTTTTTTTTTTGCGGTCATCTTGTTACTTCGCTTTCTCATTTTTCTATTGTTTTCACTCTGTGGGTTGACAATCAGGGTAGAGAAACTCTGTCCCTTATGGAGAGCTCTTTAGTTAGCTTTTTTCCTCTCTGTGTTGTGCCCTTGGGTTTGATTACATCTTGCATCTATGCCCTTCTTCAATCCCTCAGCATAATATTTGAGGACCTTCTTAGTGTCCAATCACCTTAGTGCTTTACCCTCAGAGCCAGTGAGAGAGGAGAAGATGAATCAAAATAATGATGACAACAGGAAGGCACATTGGATACTGGCATATAGTAAAAACCAGTTAAAGTCAACAATTATTTAAAAAGCAACAATTATGCCACCATTAAAAATAGAAATCAGCAGTAATAGCTGAGTCAAAAAAGACAACTTGGATATTCACATATCATAAGAACCAATGAAACTACACCACCTTTATTATTTATTTATTGGTACTAGGGATTGAACTCTCGACCTCTTGCCAGGTATGCACTTATACCAGTGAGCTGAATCCCTGACATACCACCTTCAATAGCAGAAAAAAGATCTGCAATAGTTATGTGGCACAAAAAGTCAAACAATATATTGACATACAGTAAATATCTGTGAAAAGCAACAACCATACTGCCATTAACTGTAGAAAACAACTCAGCAATAATGGCATACTGTCTTGGCAATAGCTAAAGATTAATTAAGCTTAATTTTTTTTTTTTTTGGAGACAGGGTCTTGCTATGTAGTTCAGACTTGACTTGGACTCATTATGTAGCCCAGGCTGCCCTCAAACTCATGGTGGTCATACTTTCTCAACTTCCTGGAGCTTGGATCACCACACCTGGTTTAATTAAGTTTAACATTAATAATAAAAGTGAAGGAGTTAGTAAAGAGAAAAACAAAAGTAGTAAACTTTGTTTGTTTGTCTTTTTGAGACAGGGTCTCACTAACCAGTTCAAACTGGCCTTGAGCTCAATTTGTAGCCCAGGCTGGTCTCAAATTTGCAACAATCCTCCTGCCTCAGCCTCCCAAGTGCTGGGATTACAGTCATGCACCATCATGCCCAGATAAAAGTAGTAAAATTTGAAAAATAAAAAGATGAAGAAATAGTGAAGAAATCAAAGAATAAAAGTGACTAGAATTAGATTAAAGTAATGGCAAAAAACAAGAGAAAGATCAGCATAAAACAAAGTAAAAGATAGGGAAAAAGAAACAATAGCTATAGAATCCTAAAAAAACAAACAGAAAAAGAGATGTGAGTCCTAAAATATCCTCCATGTGATTGGATGGTTTCCTTATTTTCCTTTTTTTAAAGACAGGCTCTTTCTATGTAGCTCAGACTGGTCTTGAACTCACTTATAATCTAGGTTGGCCTCAGATTCACGGCAGTCTCCTGCCTGAACCTCCCAAGTGCAGGGATTATACACCAGCACTCCCAGCATGGATGAGTGATTTATTTCCAGGATCTGTAGGATCAGAATCCATACAGTGAATCATGACTAGGGCCGTTTTATTTCCGTGCCCATTTTTGCAGTGTGAATGCTGAGTCTCCCCCAGTTTCCCCATGGGCATGAGCAGTCAGAGGTGCTGCATTCACTCCAGGGGCTCTTCATGGTTATGATTTTTTTTCCCAAGGTCACTGTAATATCCAGGAAGCTGTATGATCTTTAGGCTTCCCTTGCTCCTGATGCCCCTGTCTGTACCCCGCAGGATGTGGCCACTGTCCCAGCCACGGCGTATCCCCGATCATGCAGACAGATGGGGAAAGCAGGCTACTGAGCTCTGGGCTGAAGGTTGGGGGCAGGCAGCTCGCTCAATGTAATTCCAGCACTTTCCGGACCCAGGCCATTCAGAAAACCAGGCGTGATCAGCCTGGCTTTTTGCCATAGTGCGGCACCTCCACTGTTTAACTTCTCAGGTCCTGACTAGCCTGCCCACTTTCCAAGACTGTCCCTGTGGCCATGTGCCACTACGTAGTCAATGCAGTAGGGTGACCCCAGACACCCTGAGTGCAGTTGATTTGTGACTTCTGATTCACAGAGTAGCTTAGTCTTCAACAATTAATCCTTTCCCCAAATGGCACCCTGATTCTCTCTCTCCTAAGTACGGTGGGTGCTGCTATGAATTTCTTCTCCAACTCTGACCTGCGGTGTGTCAGGAGTCACCGTCCCCACACTGTGTTTGCAGTTTACAGTGACTATGGCTTTTCTTCTGGCTGTGGCTGCTGCTCTGGTCCACTGTTTACCCTGGGGCTGTGGACCCTCTTTGGGGGTTACCTTGCCTTTGCAGAGACAAGACCTCATCCCTGGCAGCCAAGTTTAGTGTCCCAGACAGTTTTGTTGTTCTTTCTGTGTTGTCTTCAGTTTTTTCCCTTTAGTTGTGATTTCTAGTTGTCCAGTCCACACTTTTGTGATTTCAAGGTCTATTCCTTTTAGTCTTCGCTAAATTATTCTTTTCCAGATGTTTCAGTTATAGAACCCAGAAAGGCTGTATCTTGGTGCCAGCGTTTATTCCATCATCTTCAACCTCACAATTTATTTTTTTAAATACATTTTTTATTTAGAGATAGGATTTTTAAAAAATTTTTATTTATTTATTTTATTTTGAAGGTAGTAAAATACAGCAGAACAAGACAGGACATAGCCAACTGAGGCAGTGCAGTGAAATTGGCACAGAACCTCACAGCAGGTTACCGGGATAACAGCAATAGGTACAATAGTGTATCTGGTTTTCTTCACAATAGTTGTTCCTTCAATCAGGTAGAGTAATATCGAAGGAAATCAGAACAGAGCAAAACAGAGATTAAAAATATTTGCCTTCAAAGAGATGGCAGAAGAAAATCCCCCTTATTTGCTATATTGCTTATAATCAAACTCGCAAGACATGGGCAGATCTCTGGCTCTCAGTTGCTGGGGGGGGGGGGGTGGTGTGGATGTTTGATTCTTAGCTCGCACCCTGGTGGCTTACAGCCGCCCACCAGAGGGGTGAACTGGCAGCCCGTTTTCCCAGCGCCCCAGGGTCCAACATGGCGCATCGCAGGTCTTAGGAAACGCTGATACGGTTCTCGCCCTGGGGCGGCAACGGCTTGCCAGACCACAGCCACTTACCAGAGCGGCTTGCTGGCGGCTGTCTGTTTTCCCAGCGCCCCAAGGTCCAACATGGCCTAGAAATAGGATTTTGAAAGTCACAACATTGCCCAAGCTGGGCTTAAACTTGCAATCTTCCTGCTTCAGCCTTCCAAAGTGCTGAGATTATAGTTGTGTGCTATCATGTCCTGTTAAAACAACCACGTTTTGTTCATGGAATTTTCTTGTCACTGATGTTAAAATTCAATTAACTTCTAGGTATGATGTTGCAGGCCATGTAACCCTAGCTACTATGGAGGCTGAGGAGGGTAACAGTTTTAAGCTCAGCCTGGGCAATTTAGTGAGACTGTCTCAAAACAAAAAATTTTAAAAAGGAGGTGAGTAGCTGGGGTTATAACCCAGTGGGAGAGCATTTGCCTAGCATGCCCAAGGTTCACAGTGCCACAAAGGCAAAGACAGAAAGAAAAAAATGAAAAGAAAAGCAATTGACAAATATAAGGATTTACATCTTTAGTCTCAATTCTATTCTAATGTCTATCTTTTCTATATGCCTATTTTATTATCTGCTAGTCTCTGTGTTTACCTTTATGCCCGTATCCTACTGCCCTGATTGCTGGAGCCTTGTAGTAGGTTTTAAGCTTAAGTGTGAGCTTCCAACCTTGTTTACTTTTTTTTTCCACATCCATTTTATTTCAAGGAGAAGAAGAAAAAAACTAAAAAAAATTTCAAAACATGTCAATCAAGGGGCAGCAATAGTCTGTGCATTGTGCATTGCCATCCCCCAAATCATTTACCCAGAGGACATCTGGATCCAATTGTCCCTCTAATTCGGGAGAAGCCTTTCCCTTCAGTGAAATCACTGGTCTAACTATCTTAACTATTTTTTAAATATACATAGACATAGACATACACATATACATGTTTGTTTCTCTCAGCTTCTCCCACTAATGAGACAATACGATGTTTACACATGTGTCTTATTTATTACACTAATGAGTATGCTTTCAAGGTGCATCCATTTACCTCGTTTATCTTTTTTATGCTGAGTAGTACTCCACTGTATAAAAATGCCTCATCTTTTTTTATCCATTCCTCAGTTGATGGGCATTTAGGTTATGTCCAAGATCTGGCTATTATAAACTATGCTGCTATAAACATGGGTGCACATATATCACTGTGGTATAATGTTTTTAATTCTTTTGGGAAGATACACAGAAGGGAAAGAGCTGGGTTGAATGGGACCTGGAAGGAATCATAGTTTTTTGAAGACTCTCCACATTGATTTCTACAGTGGTTGCACCAGTCTGCATTCCCACCAGCAGTGGAGAAGGGTTCATTTTTCCCTCTAGCCCCTCCAGCATTTTTTATTGGTTTGATTTGATAATAGCTATTCTTTCTGGGGGTGAGGTGGAATCTATATGTTGTTTTAATTTGCATCTTTTGAATGACTAGTGATGGTGAACTTTTTTTCACATTATTTGCTGTTTGTATTTCTTCATCTGAGAAGTGTATATTATCTCAGATGCCCATCTTTAAATCTGGGAGGATTGAATTTTTTGAGTTCTTTATATGTTCTCAATAGTAATCCTTTGAGGACCAGCTGGCAAATATTTTCTGCCACATTGTGGGATGTCTCTTCACTATGTTGGTTTCTCTTGCTGTGCAAAAACTTTTCAGTGGGATGAGTTTTCAGTTAATTCTTTGTGATAGTTCCTTTGCAATTGGGGTTTTGTTCACAGTCTTTGCCTACACCAATGTCTTGAAGAGTTTTATCTACTCTACCTTTCAGCAGATTTAATGCTTCTGTTTTAATATGGAAATCTTTGAGCCATTCTAATTTTGGGTTAGTACAAATGATATGGGTCCAGTTTTAATCTTCAGCATGTATAGAGCCAGTTTTTACAGCACCACTTTTTTTTTTTTAGTACCAAGGATTGAACTCACAATCTCACTCTTGCCAGGCAGGCGCTTAAGCCACTGACCTAAATACCCAGCCCTCCAGCACCACTTTTTAAAGAGGCTATCTTTCTTCCAGTGAATGTGTGTTACCTTTGTCAAAGATAAGGTGTTTAGTGTCTACCATTGTTTCTGCATCTTGTAATCTGTTCCATTCATCTTTTGAGTCTGGTTTTTTTTTTTTTTCTCTTTTTGCCAGTACCACACTGTTTTTATCACAGTAGCTTTATAGTATAATTTCAAGTCAGGGATTCTGATGCCCCCCTCTTGTCTTTGTTGCCCAGGATTGCCTTTACTATTCTAGGCCTCTTCTGGTTCCAGATGAATTTTAGAATTGTTTTTTCTAATTCTGTGAGATAAGATATTGGATTTTTTTTTTTTTTGTCTTTTTGAGACAGGGTCTCGCTATGCAGTTCAGGCTGGCTTTGAGCTCACTTTGTAACCCAGGCTGGTCTTGAACTCGCAATGATCCTCCTGCCTCAGCCTCCTGAGTGCTGAGATTACAGGCATGAGCCACCACGCCTGGCAAGATATTGGAATTTTGATTAGCATTGCATTGCATCTGTATAACAGTTTTGGAAGTTTGGCCATTTTCACTATGTTGGTTCTTTCTATCCAAGAGCATGGAATATCTCTCCTTTTTCTAATATCTTCTTCAATCTCCTTTTTCAGAGTACTGTAGTTTTCAATGTAGAGGTCTTTTACATGCTTTGTTAGACTGACTCTCAGGTATTTCATTTTTTTGGATACTATTATAAAAGGTATCATTTTCCTGATTTATCTCAGTGAGTTTGTTATTCATGTACAGGAAGGCTATTGATTTTTGAGTGCTGAGTTTGTAAACAGCTATGTTACTGAATTTGCTTATTAAATCTAGTAGTCTTGGGATGGGGGTTTAGCTCAGTGGTTTAAGTGCCTGCTTGGCATACCCAAAGTCATGAGTTCGATCTCTGATACAAAAAAAAAAAATAATAATAATCTAGCAGTCTTTTGGTGGAGTTTTTGGAGTCTTCTAAGTAGAGTATTATGTCATCTGCAAATAACAATGGTTTAACATCTTCCTTTCCTACTTTTATTCCTTTTATTTCTTTCTCTTGTCTCATTGCTCCAGCTAAAGTTTCTAGGACTGTGATGAAAAGAGTGGAGACAGTGGACACCCTTGTCTTGTTCCTCATCTTAGAGTAAAAGTTTTCAGTTTTTGTCCATTTAGTATGATGTCAGCTGTTGGTTTGTCATAGATGGCTTTTATCAGATTGAGGTAAAGACCATCTATTTCAATTTTCTGTAGGGTTTTTATCATGAATGGGTGCTGGACTTTGTCAAAAGATTTTTCTGTATCTATTGAGATGATCATATGAATTTTTGTCCTTGCCTCTGTTAATGTGGCATATTATGTTTATGGATTTATGTATGTCAAACCATCCTTGCATCCCTGGCATGAATCCCACTTGATCATGGTGTATAATCTTCTTTACAATTTGCTGCAGTCTGTTTGTCAGTATCTTATTGAGGATTTTTGCATCAATGTTCATTAGGGAGATTGACCTGTAATTCTCTTAGTTGGGTCCTTGTCTCATTTTGGAATCAGAGTAATGCTTGCTTTCAGGAATGAATTTAGAAGTCATGCTTCCTTTTCAGTTTCATTAAAGAGTATTAGGTCTTCACTAAATTTCTGGTAGAATTTAGCAGTGAATCTGACAGTGCCTGGGCTTTTCTTTGTTGGTAGGTTTTTTCTCTCTCTCTTTTTTTTTTTGTTCCAGAGTTTGAACTCACAAACTCCTGCTTGCCAGGCAGGCGCTTATGCCACTGAGCTAAATCCCTGGCTGTTGGTAAGTTTTTTAATTATATCTTTTTTTTTTTTTTTTGTCTTTTTGAGACAGGGTGTTACTATGCAGTTCAGGCTGGCCTTGAGCTCACTTTGTAGCGCAGGCTGGTCTGGAACTTGTAATGATCCTCCTGTCTCAGCCTCCCAAGTGCTGGGATTATAGGCGTGAGCCACCAGGCCCGGTTTATATCTTTGATTTCATTTATTGATACTGGGTTATTTAGGGTTTTTACATGTTCTTGATTCAGTTTTGGTAATTCATATATACGTAGGAATCTGTTCATTTCTTCCGTATTTTTCATCTTAGTAGAATATAATTTTTTAGCTCAATGGCTTAAGGGCCTGCCTGGCAAACGTGAGGTTGAGTTCAATCCCCGGTACCAAAAAAAAAAAAAAAAAAGAGTTTAGAATACAATTTTTCAAAGTAGGTATAGATGATTTTCTGGATTTCTGCAGGGTCTGTTGTGTTCACTCTTTTCATCCTAATTTCATGAATTTGAGTTTTTTTCTTTCCTTTTTTGATAAGGTTAGCTAAGAATTTGTCAATTTTATTTAATCTTTCAAAGAACCAACTCTTTTTTTTTTTTTTTTTGGTACCAGGGATCGAACTCATGACCTTGCACTTGCCAGGCAGGCGCTTACTCTGCTGAGCTAAATCCCTAGCCCCCAACTCTTTGATTCATTGATTATTTGTATATATATTTTTTGTCTCCAATGTGTTAATTTCTGTTCTGATCTTTAGAATTTCCTCCCTTTACTGATTTTTTCTTTGATGGACACTGTTGTAGCTTGGCATAGCTGATGCCATTTTGAGCCCTGCATTTGACTAGTGCCCAGTATTTGACCCAGAAGAGTGAAAAATTACGTCCCATGAAAAAATTAGAATGAGTTGCACCCACAAGAGAAAAATTAACCTGCTCAACAAAGAAGCAGCATACAGGTGTCAATTAAAAATTAATGTAAGATTCTAGCTAAATTGTTTCCAACAGGATGTCTTTTTTGTGGTTTTCTGTTTTTTTAAATTAAATTTTATTTTTTATTGGTACCAGGGATTGAGCTCACGATCACGTGCTTGCAAGGCAGGTGCTTATGCTGCTGAGCTAAAACCCCAGCTTGGTTTTCTGTTTTAAAAGCTCTGTAGCTTTCCATTTCGGTGCCACTCACTCTGACTGGAACAGGGGTTCACGTGAGTGCTCACTGAGCTCAGCTAATAAAATTCCAAATTTATCAGTTTGGCTGCTTGGACTCCTGTATTGTTAACGAACCCACTTCATATAAGATACATTTTGGTAATTTTTATGCTTTCTTTTTCCCCTTTTTCCTTATACATGTAGATGATGTCCTTGATATGTTGTGCAGGCTGGACACGAACATCTCAGTCAAGTAGTTTTCTGTCACACCCTCAGGCCTAGTGGTGTCTACAGCTATGATTTATCATTTATGTTTTTTTTTTTTTTTTATCTTTTTGAGACAGGGTCTTGCTGTGCAGTTCAGGCTGGCCTTGAGCTCACTTTGTAGCCCAGGCCAGATGATCCTCCTGCCTCAGCCTCCTGAGTGCTGGGATTACAAGCATGAGCCACCACACCTGGCCAAGTGCTTGGTTTTTTATGTCTGTTAATATTTGTTTTATATAGTTTGGTGCACTGGTATTTGGTCCATTTATGAGTGTTATGTCTTCATGGATTATTCCTTTACCAAGGATACAGTAACCTTTTTTGTCCATAATCAATCTTGGCTTGAAACATACTTTGTGTTCAAATAGAATAACTACCTCTGCTTTCTTGCAGGGTCTAGTTGCATGGAGACATTTTTCCATCCTTTAATTTTCAGTCTGTGAATTTTTTTTTTTTAACCCAAGGATCAAACTCATGACTTGGCACTTGCCAGGCAGGCACTTATGCCACTGAGCTAAATCTCCAGCCCCTGTGAATCTTTTTGAATGAAATGTTTTTCTCATATGCAACACAATGCTGGGTCTTGCTCCATTTTGCTGGTCTGGTTTTTTTGATTGGTGTACTGAGACCATTTACATTTATGTTTCTAACTGATATGTATTGACTTACCCTTGTCATTTTCCTGTTATTGGTTCCCTTTCCTCTCGTGTTTCATTACTTGCCTTGTCAGATGGATTCATTCTGTTGGAGTTTGTGGATCTATAGTCCTCCTTATCTCTTTCTAGAATATCCTTCAGAGCATTTTGGAGTGTTGGTTTTGTGTTATTGAATTTCCTCAAATGTTATTTGTCATGGAAGTATCTTACTTTCTATCAATACTGGAAGATAGTTTTGTGAGGTACATCATTCTGAGTTTTTTTTTTTTTTTTTTTGTACTGGGGCTTGAACTCACGACCACACACTTGAAAGGCTGGTGCCTGTGCGGCTGAGCTGAATCCCCGCCTGAGTTGTTTTGTTTTATGGCTTGAAATATGCCGCTCCAAGCTTTCCTTGACTTGAGGGTTTGTGTTGAGAAGTCTGCTGTGCTGATGGCTTTCATTTATAGGTGATTTCTTTTCTCTAAGTTTTTATATTCTATTTTTGTTAATCTTGACTATCATGTGCCTTGGTATAGTTTATTATTATTATGGCTAATTGTATATCTGTTTTTTTTTTTTTTTTTTTGTACCAGGGATTGAATTCACGACTGCATGCTTACAAGGCAGGCACTTACACTGCTGAGCTAAATCCCCAGCTGTTCTGTATATATTGGACATGTGAGTCAAATTCTTTTTCCCTGCTTCAGAAGTTTTTTTCACTTCTGTGAAGAGTTTTTATATCATTTGTGCTATCTCCTTCTTCCTCCTTCTCTTTCTCACATTGCTACATTCCATCACTTTGACACAAAATCTCAGAGATGCCTTTTCTTTGGCCCTCACTATTCTGCCATCAGCCTGTTATTTTTTAAGTTGGGTGTTTATTCCATTCATATTTAATGATTTTTGGTATAGTTAAATATGCATTTATCAACTTGGAGTTTTCTAATGTTCTCCATTCTTTGACTTTTTCTTTACTACTTTTTTATTAATTAACTTTTTTGTGGTACTGGGGTATTGTAACACCAAGCTACAACTACAGTGCTTTTTATTTTTATTTCTGGATACAGCTCTTACTACATAGTTCAAATTGGCCTTGGACTTGCTATGCACCCCAGGTTGGCTTCGAACATCCAAATTCTACCTCAGCCTCTGAAATGCTGGGATTACACGTATGTGTCACCACACCTTGCTGACCTTATGCTATTCTGCCATTAATCACATCCAATGCATTTTGCATTTCAGACATTGAAGTTTTCCTCTGTAGAATTTTTTCCTTGCCAGCATGTTAAATTTTACATGGTTTTATATTTTATACAAATATCATTATGTTTGTATTCCATGGATTTGTGAGATGTAGACACACTGATGCATGTCACTCAGTTAATTCCTTCATCATGTAAATGCATCACTATTTAATTACAAATTCTTCTACAAATGGGTACCTGGTTGTTTCCAGTTTTTTTGCTGTTAAAAAGGAGGATGGCTGCATGTGGTATTCCACACCTATAACCCCCTCACTTGGGAGGTTGAGGCAGGAGGATCACTATGTGAGGCTACCCTGGGCTACATAGTGACTTCAAAACTAGCAACGACATAGCTAGTCTCAAAAAACAAAGAACCAAGGAGTCAGCCAGACATGGTGGCATACACCTGTGATCCTAGCTACTGGGAAGGCTGAGGCAGGAGGATCACATGCTTGAAGCCAACATGGGCAATTTAACAAGACCCTCTCTCAAAATCTAGAAAAAACTGGGAGAGTTGGGGATGTAGCTCAGTAGTCCCTAGGTCAATCCTCAATACCATATTAAAAAAAAAAAAGACAAGAAAGGAAAACAACAAAACCAATGAGACCATGAACATTTTTGTACATGTTTTCATGAGCAAGACTTTCAGCCAGGTACGGTGGTGTGCAACTGACACCTGGATCCCAGGCTCTGAGGAGCTGACACGGGGAATTGCAATTTAGTAACATAGTGAGACCCTGTCTCAGAGTAAAAACTAAAAAAGGGCTGGGGATGTAACTCACTGCTAGAAGGTAATTTTTAAATTTTCTGGTTCTCTAGTTTAAAATTTTGAACAGATGGACTTCGTTACTTTTTTTTTTTTTGGTACCGGGGATCGAACTTGCTACCTCGCAATTGCCAGGCAGGCACTTACACCGCTGAGCTAACCCTCCAGCCTTTTTTTTTTTTTTTGGCTGGGGGAGCAGCTACTGGAATTGAACTCAGAATCTTGTGCCTGCCCAGCAGGTGCTGAGCCAGTGTTTTTTTTTTTTTTATTGGTACTGGGGATTGAACTCACGACCATGTGCTTGCAAGGCAATCGCTTATTATGCTGCTGAGCTAAACCCCAGCCCTTACTCTCGATTGTTAGCTTGAGTAGTCTCAGACACCTGGAGAGGTGACTAAAACTATGAGAGCACTACCACCGTCCACAGGTGTTACGGATTGAAAACTGGTGGTCAACTTTACACCAGCTGGATTACATCAGCATGGCGCTGGGAGTAGATGTTCCACCTGAGGAAAGCTGCCAGCACAAACACAGACATGGGGAAGGAGAAGGAAGGTGTTAACGTGTTGAGGCACTGAGGCATTGTGGGTTCTCCTACATGTCGCTGCTTGAGCCATTGGTTCTCCTGGAGAAGCTCTGCTCCATACATCGAGCATCACTTCCTGGCTCTGGAGGGGAAGATGTGTGCTGCTTGGTCTCCAGGATGAACTGGTCGTGCTGGCTTCCTGGCATGTACTGGACTGTGCTTATCGTCAGAGGAGCTTGGGGCCCCTGTGTCGCTGAGGATGGCTGTGATGCTTTTCAGAAGAACCCTGGTCTTTGTTGTGAATGTTACTTCTCAGCTCCTGTAGAACCCTCAACCTACCAGCATAGCTCCTTCACCCTGCTGGCATAGACTTCTTAGTTTCCACCGCTGACCTCTGGGCCTTCCCAGCACGGATCCGTAAGACACTGGGGTGAGTCCTTCTTGTGGGCTCTAGACCTCCAGTTGGACTCGTGGGAGGTGTTGTCATGGGCTCTGGGTCTTCATCTGGACTCATGCGGGACATTGCTGTGGGATTCAGGCCTGTGGCTGAATATTCTGTGTCTTTGGTGGTGATAGATTTCCTGCGTTTTGTGTTAACTCTGGGTGACCGTCATAAAAATAGTATTATAAACTCCATGTCCTGATTCTAGTTGTTCTCTACAACAATAGGTTAACTATTTGAGGCAGAATCTATTTGGGGGAAGTAGTTCATGTGTGTCACCTTGGGGACGTATCCTCCTTTACGTCTCCTCCTCCGCTGTCTGCTTTCCAGATACCGAGTTAGGGAGCTCCCCTCTGCCTTGGAGCCAGCCGCCCCTGGCTCCTAATCTGTGGTTATCAGGCATGTGCCACCATGCCCAGCTGTGCGTTCTTAATGATGACTCGACAAGACTCCAAAGCCCACTTTTACTTCCTGGTGCTCTACACTCCCTTCATGAGCTAAGCGTGACTTTACCCATGAGCTCTCTCAGGCCTCGTTTCTCTTACAACTCACCAAGTAGCTTTTTGGTTTTCATCTTTTGCTGTTGGGGATTAAACCCAAGGCTTGTGTATGCTCAAGCAAGTGCTGTTCCACTGAGCCACCAGCTCCTACGTGACTCCTTTAGTCATAAACTGTGAAATTAATCATGATTTTAATACAGGATTACCTAGCTATGATAGTGAATGAGCCAGGGCTTGATGTAATTTGAAATCATACTTTAAATGACAACCAGTTTTCTGCATTTTTAGGGCATCTCCATTCCTATGTGGTGTTCTCTTTCTTTCATCAACACTTTTCAGAGATCTCACTTAATTCTGACTTCTCTGAAGATACGTTTCTACAAATGTGAAAATTCCTTTTATCTGTTGGTTTAGAACTATTTCCAGCCCTATTCTTTTCTCGTAAAACCTAATTCAATCCCAGAATCACATTTTATGCAGAAAAGAAGACTTTTTTCCTTCCCTGCTCTTTCCTTTTATTCTTTTTCGCCCTTTCTGTCTCTCCTTTGGGACTGAACATGGCTTGGTGCATTCTAAGCACATGCTCTACTACTGAGTTACAACCCCACCCTAAGAACCTTTTTCTTTTGCATTTCTGAGAAGGGGATTCACTGTGTAGTTCAGACAAACCTTGAACTATTTCTAGTATGCAGCCCAGGCTGGCCTTGAACTCAGGCAATCCTCCTGCCTCAGCCTCCTGAATGCTAGGATTATAGGCAAGTGTCAGCCATGCCCAGCCTAAAAACTGTATTAACACTGAACTTTTTATATCTTCCCTAACTGCTTCTTGTGGGAGTAGTGGAGGTGTAGTAGTTCCATATATGGAAACATGAAAATTGAGACCTGTGGGTAAAATGTTGCCTGGCAGTGAACAATGTACAAAGATTGCTTTAAGATTGTTATGGTTTGTATCTGGATGATCCTGCAAAGCTTCATGTAGTCATAGGGTGAGGAGGCAGAGGGGGGCTTTTTCAAGGTGGCTGACACTAGTGTGTGATTGGTTCATTGTCTAGCACTGGGACTGGCAGTGTGAGCCTGCATCTGTCCAGGGATGGGTAGCCAGCACACAATATAAGGGAGGGAAAGTGGCTTGCTCCTCCCTTTCGTCCCAGTACTTTTTGGTATCTGCCACAGCCACCATGAGTGGCTGCCCCTCAGCCATGCCACCCTGCCTTGAAGCCAGCTGAGTATGGACTGAAGCCTCCATAAACTATAAGAAAAATTTCCTTATTTTGTTTTGGGCATCAGGTATTTTGTCTCAGCAATTAGAGAAAAGCAACAGACAATGATCACCTAGCTTGCAAAACAGATCTTTTCAACATCTGATGAAAACTAGTTCTGCATTAGCAAGGCTCTCACAGATTACTGGAGAGATATGTCACAAAACTGCCTTGCCAAACTCAAAGCCCCAATGAAAAACTGGGTAATTTTCCTAACCCCTTTACATGTACTCATGCTCCTTTTCAACTGCTCATTTTCCTTTCCCCAGTATTTTCTGTTCCCAAGTTACCACTACCTACTTCCCAAGCCTGGTAAGTATTTCCTTTTCTTTCTTTTGGTACTGGGGATCAAACTCAGGACCCTACACTTACCAGGCAAGTGCTTATGCCACTGTGCTAAATCTCTGGCATAATTTTCTTATCTATGTGTCTAAAATGAAACATTCATTGGTCATTTCTTTTCTTTCTTTCTTTCTTTCTTTCTTTCTTTCTTTTTTTTTTTTTAAGTGGTCTTTGAAGGAACTTTTTCTTTCAGTACTGGGAATTGAATCCAGGGCCTTCCCACTGATACATATCCCCAGCTCTTATTTTCAGACAAAGTCTTAAATCAAACTTGTTGGGAGTACAAGGTCTTTTTTTGAGACAGGGAATTCAGGCTGGCCTTGAGCTTACTTTGTAGACTTGTCCAGAGTGGTCTTAAACTTGCAACAATCCTCCTCCCTCAGCCTTTTGAGTGCTGGGATTACAGGTATGTACCACCACACCCGGCTCACAAGGTTTAAAAAAAAAACAAACAAAAATTCAAACTTGCCAGGTGTAATGGCACATGCCTGTAATCACCCTTGGGAGGCTGAGGTAGGAGGATCACCTCAGGGTCAAGGCTGTCTGAACGACAGAGGAAGGCCTTTTCTCAAAAACCAAAACAAAACAGACAGGGTCTTGGTAAGTTTGTAACTTACCCAGGCAGGGCTTGAACTTGTGATCTTTCTGCCTCAGTCTTCTAAGTGCTAGGATTACGGCTGTATGCCACAATAAACAACTTTTCCCAGTATTCTTCCACATCCTCAGTTTTACTTATCCTCTACTTCATGGGTTACACACATTAGCTGAGAAATACTAGTTACCTCTCCATTATTCTTTCCTTCATGCCTCATCCACACACATAAAGGACATGAACTAATTAGCAGGCAGTCCTTTTTTTGGTATCAGAAATCGAACTCAGAACCTTGCACTTGACAGGCAGGCACTGTGCTGCTGATCTATATCCCTGGCCCTCCTTTTTTGATCGGATGAATAAATCGTTAATTAGGCAACCTCCTTAAAGCCAAATAAGCCAGTGGTAGATTTAAGACTGCACTCAGGGCTTAACGACTGTTAAATTTTATTGTGCTGAACCTGAGGGACAACCACAAGGAGTAAAATTAGCCCAAATGGCCATTTCTTCTTCTCTAGCAAGGGGTAGGCGGGAGAAGGCAAACAGTGCACATAGCTAAACTTAACAGGCTCTCAGCAGAGGTAACTAAACTGTAAATACTTGTTTACCCATCTTTATATCTCTATTTGAAATTTTTTTTCAATTTTGAGATAGGTCTTGCTATGTAGCCAGGCTAGGCTCAAACTTGCTGGGAGCCCCTTGCCTTAGCCTCATGAGTACGGGATTACAAGGGTGTGCCACCATGCTGGATTTACAGTCTATTAAATTCTTTAGAAGTCACTAACAGGTACAATGCCTTACCTTTTTTACTGATTGGACTTTGATTGCCATATTCAAGTAAGTTATTTTCTAATTAAAAAGAGGCACTGCAAGTCATGGTGGAAGCTGAGGCAAAAAGATGCAGTTTGAAGGCAGCCTGGGCAAGTTGGCCAAATCTTGTTTCAGGACAGGAAACACAGGACTGTGGATGCTGCCTCGGTGATACGCCTGCCTAGAATGCAAGGCCCTGGCTTTCATCCCCACACTCACTGAACCCTATGCCTCCCTAATGTTGAGTTTAACCAGCTATGTAAAATGCCATTCCGTGTCCCCTTACTGATAATTAGCAATTTACAACTCAGCAAAAGTCAAGAATTTTAATGATATGCCTTCTGCCGAAAAGTAAGTAGAACGATCACTAAAGACAATGCAAAATATAAATAACCAAATCAGAAATGAGAGATCTTGCAGTTTCAAAACCCTCATCTACTTAGTTCTCATGTTTCCAAAAGTTTTTATATACATCATCTTTTGGCCCCCAATCCTGCAGCTCAGGTAATTACCATTACATAAATGAGTCACTCCCTGAATACATCAAACATGAATGCTTTAGCCAGCTGGGCTGTTTGTCCAGTCACATCAGCTGCATGGAGCTTGGCGGCCTTCTTTCTCTCAATGCTGGGTGCTCTGCCCTGGGTCAGCAGTGGTGCATCTGTGGCACACCTGCTGCAGCCAGCTGTTATCAAAAAGCTCTAAAAGACTGCCATCACCTCCCTCAGCCTTCCAGACGTACTTCTTTACCTAAAAAAACTGAAGGCTTAAATTTTTTTATACTGGGGATCAAACTCATGACCCTGTGCTTGCAAGGCAGGCATTTATGCCACTAAACTAAATCTATTTTTTTTTTTTTTTCCCCCAGTACCGGGGATTGAACTTGTGACCTTGTGCTTGCAAAGCAGGCGCTTATGCCAGTGAGTTAAATCCCTGGCCCGCTAAATCTAAATATACATACAGATAGGTATGCAATGTGCACTCTTTTTTTTAAGTTAACTTTAAATCATAAATGATTCTGTAGCAAGTACTGCCTGTTCCGTAACACACAATTATGTACCTAAAAACCAGAAAATCTTTAAAAAGTTGTGACTTTTTAATAAATGAGAAGTTTAGTGACATCAACATTCTTTAATCTCTTCATAGTATGTTTTAGACTTTAAGACTGCAAAGAAAAACACATCACATTTGAACTACGACAAAATTACAACCAGCTTTTTAATTTTTCTGCCAAAAATTTAACGTAATGTTGGTTGCTTATTTAATACATGTATACATTTTCCACCTGATTTTTTATTGGTATTAACAGTGGCATTCTAATTTTTTCATTGCTCATAGAATTGAATATATTTAGCAACCTTTACCAGTTATAGGAAAAATTCTATTTTTTATTAAAAAATCAAAATTTGTGTTTATAATTGAAAAAGCATTTATTAAAATATTTAAAAATTTGCTGTACGGAATATATATTTTGTAATAAAAAAGTACTCCACTCTCCAAAATATCCTGAAGCTCTTTCACAAACTTGATTAGGAAATATTTCTCACTATGCGACTTTAGTTATTTTAATACTAAAATGCAGTATTTTAAACAGTAAGAATGCTTGACAGTGAAGAATAAATTGGCTTGAAATCTTAAGTTATTATAAATTAGTACATATATTTTAAAAATATTTTCACATGGCCTGTTTAGCATTGAAACAATAAAATTAACAGCATATGTTGACACAAATGGTTATTAAATCTGAGGATAAAATTTTTTGTTTTAAAAATAATCTTCCAGGTAACGTGCAAGCAGTCTTATGCAGGAATGGAAAAGGATTTTGTCTCACCAAAGAACATACTACAGAAAAAGTCAGTGAAAGAAGAAGAGTACTTCAGAATGGAGCACTGATTACTGCAAGTGAACCGTACGGTCTCTTAGAAGGGCACATAAAAACGACAAGAGGACTTGGATTTCACGGAAATCTCCAACTAAAAAAAATTATTATTCCAGCACCTGAAACTATTTCTGTCCCTATAGATGATTTATGTCAATTCCTTATCTTAGCTACTAATGGACTTTGGGAAGCTCTGGATAAAGAGGAAGTCATAGCACTGGCAATAACACTGTTTGAAATATATAAGGACACTGTTTGAAATATATAAGGACACATGTCCTTCTACCATGCAAAACAAATTAACACACATGAAGCCTCTGCATCTTTTAATCAGTGACAGAAGCACTGAGTCAGAAAGTAACATTCATGTACTGTTTCAATATAATCCCGAATCTAAAGAGAATGTGTCAAGTACAAATTCAATGAAAAAACTATCCCATTCAAAATGTTCTGAACACTCTACTTTTAACTCAAAAAATGTGGAAACAGCTCCACTGCAAATGGCTAATCATGAACCTAGCAGTGAAAAAGAAACTGACAGGCCAACAGGTGCAGATGATGGTACACAAGCCAGTGAAGAACCACCACACAGTAAGAACTTCTTTGAAGGCGCAGCCGAGTACATTAGCCGTGAACTTGTGCATGCTGCTCTAGAGGCCGGTTCGAGAGACAATATTACAGTTATGGTAATATTTCTCAATGGAAGTGAGTATCAGTTGCTGATATAAAAATTAAGTTCCAGTTATTCAGAGAACCAAAATGTAATGCCACAAAGACAGTTCTTCAATGAACCAAGTACTGGAATGAACATCAATACCATGGGAAATAATTTTTCGGATCATAGTAAAGAAAATGTAACAGTGGATTTTGGGCTATGTATGTTCACTGTTTTATGTCAAAAAACAGAAAAACCAGTATTTGCTTTTTATACCACTTTATTCCAACCTGAGCACCTCAATATAAAACTAAACACTGGTGAACTGTTTTCCTTGCTAATTCTGAATTACTGTAAAATGTACAAGAGGTCTGCTAAGAGTTTGACGCTTAAATAGATTAAATCATCTGACACATGGTAGATTTCATATAATGAAAATACCTAAAAATTAGTGCAATATATGGAACTTATCAAAATAAAGTGGACTTTGAAAAACAAGACTGCAAGAGTGTTACTAACATTGCAATATTTATGTTACAAATTACAGATACATTGCTCATTATGGTTCTAGCCATGTGGGAACTGAAGCCCCTTCTTTTCAAATGGTGAGAGAAAGTATTAGCTGTTTTAGTAACTGTACACTTTGTATACTTTTAAGCAACTCTTAAATATTACAGAAAAAAAAATACATGGAGGCTACAATGCAGTACCCTATTTACAGTACAGCTGAAGATAAAATTTAGAACAATCAAGTTTGAATGTACATAATTGTTAGTGCACTGACTGTGTTACATCCAAAGGGAACAAAAGCGTCTTTCCTGCCCCCAAACAAGACCCACGTAATGGCCTGCAGTGATTAAAAACAAAGCAAAATGAAACAAAAATCAGATACCTGGTTTGCTTCATTTTTTGAAGAGCTCACATGAAGGAAACATTATTCATTAAAATGTGTTTATAATAAGTTTTCATATTCCTAAACAAGGTGGGGTTACATTTGACTTCTTCACTCCACTTAGAAAAATAGTAAGATGGGCCCTAACTTAGATACTACTAATTCCTTTTCTTCCTGGAGATGTGAGATTTTCTTTGTGGAATGTACACCTTAGATAACAGAAGAAAGTTTACCTGAATACTGCAGCTAAGCATAAATATATTTATAATCTAGCTAAAAATGTTTTTCAGAAAGGCCAAATTAATAATTTCTAATTTTTTCAACCTGACTTCTGTCCCAGTTTGGAGAAACTGAATGGTTAACTGCGGGTCCAGATAGTCATTTGTCTTTATTTTTAATGATGAGAAATAATTCCCTCCAACTGTCCAGTGAAACAATTACACACAGATCTCATTTTCCCTTTCTACTGCTGAAACATCAGTCAGAGGGACACATGCATATTATTAAAAATCAAGTTCAAAACACTTAAAATAATTCTGTATTAGAAATTTGACTCTATAAGTCTCTTGTTTTTTGGGAGTCGTACTGGGCTGGTTAAATGCTCCAATTCCACTGTTATTAACATTTAGGAAGCAGAATATTCCAGCTACTTCAAACTGGAGGTTTAGTTACTACAGCACTGACTTCTGGTTGGTTGTGTAGGTTCCGTGAGGTCTACTCCTCTTCCTTTAGCAGAATTTGCTCCTGGATTCTGTGGCTCATTCTTTGGCAACTTTTTAGCTGAGAGATAAATATAAATAGAATTAGAACATTCCTATTAAAATTTCACCTGCTTATTTGTAATATTTCTTTCCAGTTAGATCACCCCAGGATTTCACATAACCTTGTGTCCACCATTCTCAAGTGTTTACTGAGTATCTATTAAATGCCAGGAAACACTGACTGCTGTCTGATGGTAGGTTAATTTCAGAATGTTTCTGAGAAGGGTAGATGGAGACCAATTGTAGATACATAACTGAAAATTAAACTTGCCAAGAGCTGGATATAATTTATTTTAAAATTTTATTTAAATTTTTATTTATTTTTATTTGGGTGTTGTACCACTGTGCCACATCCCTGAAACTGGGGCTAAGATGCCTAGGCACGCCTAGAATTTGTGATTCTCCAGCCTCAGCTTCCCAGGCACCATAATGTCTATATAATTCATTGTACAGAATCACGTAATGCCAGAAAATTTGTGCTTTAATAATCATTAATACTTCTATTAAAGAAAATCTGCCAGGCACAGCTTGCAGTCTCAGCTACTGTGGAGACTGAGATAGGAAAAACATTTGAGTTCAAGAAAAGGAGTTTAAGAATACTTTGGGCTGTCAGGCATAGAGAGATGTGTGCACCTGTAACTCTTACACTTTCAAGGGCTGAGCCAGGAGGTAACACCTTTAAGGCCAGCCTAGGGTACAGAGTAAGTTCAAGGCTGGCATGGACTATATATCAAGACATGTTTCAAAAAAACTAAAGATTTTTTGACTTCCTCTGGAGTCCCAGAAACACTTTTTTGTTTGTTTGTTTTTGTCTTTTTTGAGACAGGGTCTCGCTATTTGGTTCAGGCTGGCCTATGGCTCACTTTGTAGTCAGCCCAGGCTGGCCTTGAACTTGTAACTATCTGCCTCCCTCAGTGCTGGGATTACAGGCATGTGCCACTATGCCTGGCCAGAAACACTTTTTAGAACCAACCAGGATATAAACAAATACTAAACTGGGCGTGGTGGCCCATGCCTGAAATCCCAGCACTCTAGGGAGGCTAAGGCAGGAGGATCATTGCAAATGAGACCAGTCTGAGCTGTGATGTGGAGTTTAAGGCCAGCCTGAACTGCACCGTGAGACTGTCACAAAAAGACAAAAACCAAAACAAAACAAATATCACCCCAATAAAGCATGTTCTCCACTGTGCAACTTAAATTATGAAACAGAATTATAAAATAGCACATATCTTTTTTTTCCTTGCTAGCTTTCACCACCTTTTCTCTTTAAGCATTTGTATTTTCCTTCCGTGGGCCTCTTCTACCAGTAGCCATGCCAAATATAAATGGTAATGATCCTAAAGAGCCTATTTCCTAAACTAGTTCCAAATATTATTTCACTGAGATGAGCACAGATTAAATGTTAAAAAAACCTTGTCAAGTTAGCACTTAGAGCTTTACTTCTGCTAAATTCTATACAGCTAATGGATATGCTCTTAAAATGAACAACATGTACCTGCTGGATATCTGTCATTCATTTTAATGCCTAAAATTCTTGAGGTAGTGATCTACTTTTTGAGGGAAAGGGGTGGTAACATTAAATATGTCTAAAGGTAGGGGTTTAAGACACTGGATTGTCATCATCTTTAGGATACAATGTCATGAAAAGACAATAACTTTACTATGGCCTTGACCCAGAGGCTGAGTGTGGTCAACTTCAAAATCTGAATGCTAGCTGGCACATGTTCATACTCCCAGCACTCTGGGAACCTGAAGACAGAAGATCAAATACAGTTCCCATGTTTGAGGCCAGTCAACAGAAACCAGCAACTAAGTGAGACCCTACCTCAAAATAAAAATAATAAAAGGACTGGGCATACAGCTCAGTGTAAAGGCCTTAGGGACACGTCCCAGTACAGTAAAGCAACACTGGGTGCTTATTTGCACTGTGGACCTTTTACTCTGTACTGATCCTACATATTCCACAACCATATTTATCATCTTAGTATAATACTGAAGGGTAGGCTGAAGAATAGGTCTGAAGTCAGAAACGGCACTGATGTTTATGAACAATGCTGTCTGTCACTGGATCACTTTTTATAGGAATGGTTCTAGAGATGACAGCACAAATTGTGACACACAGATAAATTTCTTATCAAATCTATTTGTAAGTAATGCCTTGTAGTTGGTAAACATGGACACCAGAGAAAGAGAATATAGTATTATGAAGTGTATTGTAATACTGAGTTAGGTTTTGCAATGAGGAAACACTTCTTTTATCAGCATAGCTCTAAAGGAGCTGTGTAATTACATCTGAAAATTAGGCTGAAAGAAACTCTGTAGTATTTGAATGGACTAAAACTGCTGAGCATGCTACTGTTAGCACACTATTAATCTAATGAAGACCAAAATCCCATTTCTACTTGAGGATTCTTTCAAACAGGAAAATATTCAAATTGCAGGGGGGAAAATACCAATGCATTATGGAGTCTAATTTCTAATGAAAAATGACCTTATCAACACACCTGAAAATAAAAGACACAAAGTATACCTGGCAAGCGTGAGACCATGAGTTTTATCCCCAGTACTCAAATAAAAAAATAAAAAAAAAAGAAGAAGACAGTCTGGTTTAAAAAAAAGTTTATTTAGTTTTTACTTTTTATGATACCAGGAATCATATAAAAGTTTGGAAAGTGCCAGGGAACTGGTTAAACTCTTATATCCTAAGGATGATTTGTGGGATCTACTATCTTCTTGCTCCTGTTATTTTAGATGCAATTCTGGATGCAATCTAGCACACTGGTAGAACAATCATACTATGACACAATCACCCATCAACTGTACTGGAGTTGCCATAAAAACATTTTACATAACAGACAGGTGAGGTTTTTTGTTTTCTTTGCATTTTGAATAGGCCATTGCCAAACTTGGTCACCTAGAAGAAAGCATTAGAGTCCTTGACAATTCTTGGTGGACTGGCTGGCTGCCCCTCACTTCTCCGAGACAGTCTTGACATGTAGTTCATTTTTGCCTTGCTTTTGATCCTCCTGCTTCAACCTCCTGCATACAGGGATTACTGTATGCACCGGCATGCCTGCTCTTACTGGGTTTTCTTAACCTCTAATTCAGTTATTAATTGGTTAATTTGTCCAAATTTACTGGACGTAGTGGTATATACCTGAAACCTTAGCAACTGGAAAGCTGAGGGTGGATGACTGTTGCGTTTGAGGATAGCCTGGGCTATACAGCAAGATCCTGTTTTTAAAAACCAAAGTTTCTGTCCAAATTTAACTTAAGTGTATTTGGGGGTGTGTGCGGACTGACATGGTATATACCCAGCTAAGGATCCCCCTGCTGGGTCAGGGATACAGCTCAGTGGCACAGAGTCTGCCTGGCAAGCATGAGGTTTTGAGTTTAATTCCTGATTAAAAAAAAAAAAAAAGAAAGAAAGAAAAGGTATCCCCCTGCTATATAACGAATAGGAGATGAGAAGAGTGCCAGGCACAATGCATACTAGAAAACCACTGGAAAAAGGGAAGGGCTAATCAACAGAAATTACTTTAGTTATGTAGAAAAAAAAAGAAAAAGTTTTTTTAACCACAACAACTGCATGACCTACAATCTGAAACTGAAATAGCAATTATGTTAAGTACCTTAAAAGCAAAGAACACTGCATGTGACAAATGTCACCTAAAGGAAAGTGGAAGGCATGTTATGCTCTCCTCTCCCCTGTGTCTCAATGCTCTGACCTTTTCCCTCGGAAGTACCTACATTAAAATAATTTGCTGAGCCGGGCGTGGTGGCTTACACCTGTAATCCCAGCACTCGGGAGGCTGAGGCAGGAGGATTGTGGCGAGTTCGGGACCAGCTTGGGCTACAAAGTGAGCTCAAGGCCAGCCTGAACTGCATAGGGAGACCCTGTCTCAAAAAAGGACACACACACACACACACACACACACAAAAAAAAAAAAAAGACAAAAAAAATTATAATTTACTAGTCTGGGGATGTGGCTCAGTGACAGAACATTAGCCTAGTACATGAATGGTCCCTTGGTTTAATCCCCGGCAATATAAAAAACAAGTACATTTTAAAATTCTAAAAATAATTGTTAACCTGTATGCTTATATTTCGTGTACTCTTCTGAGTTTTATTTATAACCTGACTTAAAAAAAAACCCCGAGATACAAAAGTACTGCTCTGATAAGAGCAAAGGAAAAACTAAATTAATTAATGAAAAAAATCATATTAAATATTCCTTTAGGAGCTGGGTGTGGTGGGGATTGCATGCCTGGCAATCCCAGCACCCAGGAGGACTGCTGTGAGTTTGTGGTCAGTCTGCACTACATAGTGAGACCTTGTTACAAAACAAAATAAAAACAAAACAGGACACATTTCCTTTAGTAAATACTGCTCTAAGTTAATCTTTTTTACATAGTTTTCTCCATTATCTGTGGTTCCAATTACCTATATCAAGGAAGGAGTGGAAGTATTAAGCGAAAAATTTCAAAAATACCTCATAAATTTTATGCTGTATGCTATTCTGAGTTGAAAGATAAAATCTTGCAGCTCAGCTTGGCCTGCTCTGGGACATTAATTCATACTCTGTCTAGTGTGTTACTTGCCCAAGAATTACTTGTAGCCATTTTACTTACCATACTGACTGCTTGGTATCTCAGTGTTTGCATTCAAGTAACTTAAATTTACCAAAGGTTGTAGAATGCAAGAATGGCTATAGTGATGGTAGTTAATTTGGATATGCCAAAGAGAAATCATTAAAATGCTTCCTTCAAGTGAAAGTACTTGATCTAAGAAAAAAAAAATCTTCCATGCGTGGTGGCGCATGTCTGTAATCCCAGCTCTCTGGCACACTGAGGCAGGAGGACTGCCCAGCCTGGGCAATTTAGTGACAATGCAACACCGTCTCAGAAAACACAGAGGGCCAGGAGTGGTGGCACAAACTCATCACCCCACCGCTGGGAAGAGTGAAGCAGGAAGGCTGAATCAGTTTGGAGGCTATTCTGAAGTACACAGAGAGACCCTATCTCAAAAAGATCCATTAGCCAAGTGTGGCAGAGCATGTGGGTACTCCCAGCATTCAGGAGCCTGACACAGCAGGAACAATGGGTTGGAGGCCAGCCTGAGCTACATAATGAGACTCTGTCTCAAAAACAAAAACAAAAGCAAACAAAAAAAAACAACCACCAACAACAAACACCAATACCTGGGCTGGGGTGGAGCTCAGCTGCAGAGGCTGCCTGGCAAGCTGGGGTCCTGAGTTCAACTCCCAGTGCCACTGCCCACCAAGCTTAGAACCTAAGGACTGCAGTGACAGCTCAGACACAGGCCCTGGGTTCACCACTCAATTGGACGTCAAGGTAAACTACAGTAAAAACAAATACTCAGTGCTAAGGATGCATCTCAGTAGCAAAGTATCTGTCTAGCATGCTTGGGAACCTGGGTTAGAGTCCCAGTATAGTCTCAAATAATTGAAATTGTAAAAAAAAATAGAAACTGTTGCTAGGTGGGCTGTTGCCCCTCAAACTGCAAATCTGCAGTGTGTGGTAAGTGCTTCGTTAAAATGTAAAAGGCACTGGGCGTGGTGGCTCACACCTGTAATCCCAGCACTCAGAAGGCTGAGGCAGGAGGATCACTGCAAATTCCAGACCAGCCTGGGCTACACAAAGTGAGCTCAAGGCCACCTGAACTGTACAAAGAGACCTTGTCTCAAACACAACAAACAAACAAAAACAAAAACAGAAAAAAAGAAAAGTAAAAGGCAATTCATTTCCCAATCAAGGAACTAAAAAAGAGTTTCAGCCACTCACGCAGGGTCTTGTAATGCATTCATATACCAATCAGGGGGGTACATAAAAGTTAGTACTAATAGGAACAAACCATGTATTTGTCCATACTTTTCAGTGAAACTTTTGGAAAATATATATTTGCTTACCCATTAGATCAAAGCCCAAGCATAACTCAGCTGGAAGGAAGTTGCCTAAATTTACAGCATTACACAACTAGTAAGTAAGAATCTTTCATAATTTAACATTACCAAAGCAGTGTTTGAAAGAAGAGACCTAGAAAAGAAGTATAGCGGATTTTTTAAAAGACAGGCAGTCCCAAGTATGTTCTATCCTTGTTTCACCTGTCATGTGAGAAAAATATGAATCTTACCTATTGCCATGAATATTTCATTTACATTCATTGATGTTTTAGCTGATGTTTCCATGAATAATAAACTGTTGTCATCTGCATAGGACTGTGCTTCCTGTTTAGAGATAAAAAGAGAGACATGGCCTTTGGACACACACTGTATCAGCTTTGTCACAGAAAAAAGGAGGCTTCCAGCTTGATTACCTACACCCGACAATTGTGCGATAAGCTGTAACGTAAGGAGAAGCACTGCACTGATAATTTAATCATAGGATACTTTCTTTTTTGCCTTAACTTTTTACCTTGCCTTGGTTCATCTGGTCTAACATTAAATATACTTTTGGAATGAGTTAGAAAGAGGAGGGATTATCCTATTCTAAATATAAAATGCTCTTTGATCAAAACTGCAATTATTAGCTGGGCCTGGTGACTCACACCTGTAATCCCAGCACTTGGAAGCTGAGGCAGGAGGATCATTTCAAATTTGAGACCAGCCTGGGTTACAAAGTGAGCTCAAAGCCAGCCTGAACTGTATAATGAGACCCTGTCTCAAAAAGACAGTAAAAAACCCCCCCACAAAAACCAGAAACCAAAAAACCCCCCAAAACAAACCCAAACCACCAAAAAAACCAATTGCAATTATTTATGATTATTATGGTATGAAGACAGAAATGTCTAACTGGCTTCAGTGAATGATACTCATGTTTAATTTTCAATACATCACGAATCACTCCTTCGAAATTACATTAATGCCCTACGTTTCTGTCATGCTTTACAGTTTACATGTATTATTGTCTTCGATCCTCTCACAGGTGTTCTGAGAACATCTGCCCAATTTGACAAAGAAACAACTTTGAACTGAGGTTACTTTGAACTGTTACGTGACAGGGCCACTTGTGACTGGAAGTGTCCTTTCTGCCACTCTATTAATGGGGACGTAATTAGGAAAAAATAATAGATGTTACTAAAACTCCTGTGGTTGTCACACAAATTAAGTGAAACTACACTTTAATGTACTAGCTTAATACCTAACAATTCAAGAAATAGCTGCCTTCTCTCAGTGCATGTGTTCTATGACCACCAAAAAAAGAAAATTATCCCATCACCTAATAACCACAACCAGACTTTGAAGAAAAAGAGCAAAAGAACAAGAGAACAGAGGCAGCTTTAAAAGGTCTAATTCATTCTCTCTCACTCCTGTGCGTGGTTGAGTGTATGTTTTCACTGGGTCAGGACCTCAGGCCAGCCAAGAGCTCTACCACTGAGCTACACCTACTGCCCCCACCCCAACTTTTTTTTTAAGAGACAGAGTCTCACTATGTAGCCCAGGCTGTCCTTGCCTCTGCCCCTGAGTGCTGGATTGTAGATGTGTGCCACAATTCTGGGCTATTTTTTTTTTGTTTTTGAGACAGGACCTTGCTATGTAGTTCAGACTGACCCTGCACTCACTATGTAGCCAGGAACTTGCAGCCATCCTCTTACCTCCGCCTCTGGAGTGCTGGGATTATATATGTACACCACCGTTACTGGCTCCTGACTCATTTTGAAATGACTAGTGCTTGTTGTATTTTGCAGCAGGAACATTCTCAATTAGATATTGAGATGACAGATAAAAGGTAAATTTTTTAAACGGAGTGGTGGCAAATGCCTGTGATCCCAGAACTCTGGAGGCTGATGCAGGGAGCTCAAGGCCATCCTAAACTATGCAAATGAGATCTTCCACACATACACACACACACACACACACACACACACACACACACACACACACACACACACAGAGTGTGGATTTTCTACTTTTTTTTGGTCTTTCTGAGACAGGTCTCAATCTTCCAATGATCCTCCTGCTTCAGCCTCCCTAGAGTGCTGGGATTACAGGCATGCACCACCACACGGAGCTAAATTTTTTAAAAAACTTTTTATTTTTTTTTTGTACGGGGGATCAAACTCTAAGCTTTCATGCTTGAATGGCCTTTTGATGCTAAGCATAAGCATGCATGTTTCTGTAAACACAGGTATGTGTATGTGTGTTGATATATAGTAATACTGGGAGATGTGTAAAAACGGGACACAGGTGGGTACAGGGATGAAGTTGGAGGCACTTTTTGTCTTCTATATTTCTGTACTGCTAGCAAACAATTCTTCTGTAGTTGTTCAGGTCAAGCAAATCACTGAATAATTTGCATACTTTAATAGCAAGAGTACCGTTTAAAGGTTTACTCAGAGAAATACTATTTTTTTTCCTTTTGAAGTACCAGGGTCCAAACCCAAAGGTGATGCAATATACTGGCAAATGCTCTATCACTGATCTGTAACTCCAAGTATTTCCTTGCACATAGCACTGCATATTGATCTACTTCTTTGATTAATGCACATTTGTATTAAAATATGTATTTTCCATTATTTGCATGAGTTTTATTTACAAAAACAAGGTTTCAAGTAAGAAATCCAACATACCTGGAAGTCTACAGCTCTTTTATTTGCTAGGTCAGCCTTGTTTCCCGATAAAGCTATTACAATGTTAGGACTTGCTTGCCTCTGGAGTTCTTTAACCCAGTTTTTTGCTCTTGCAAAAGATTCCTGTTAAAACAAAGGAACAGGTATTTAGCATAAGCTCAAAAATGGTTAGAAAGCATCTTAATGAGATTAACCTTTAAAAGACTTTTAAGATGACTGTAGGAAATAGTAATTGTATTATCTGAAACACTTTCATCTAGTATTTTTACTCACAAAAAAAGCTTTGGCAGAAAGGTTATTATGACTCGCTGTAGAAACAGTTCTACAAAATATTTTTCCTTGTCTAAATTCTGAGTAACAAAGATATTACTATGCTCAATAAGGCCAGAGGCATTTATACTTACCTCATTTGTGATATCATATACAACTATGGCTGCTTGTGCTCCTCTGTAGTACATTGGTGCTAGACTATGGTATCTTTCTTGACCAGCTGTATCCCATATTTCAAATTTTACTGTTGTGTCATCAAGACACACAGTTTGAGTTAGAAAAGCAGCTGAAAAAAGGAAATATCAGTAAGTTCACCTTTTACCAAATGTTTTCAAAATACAGAAAATACCCAGGAAACTCGATAAATTGTGTGCATATAATTTAAACCAGACCTTGGGTATTTGCAAAATCTGGGCTTCTGAGCTAGATCTAGATGATTTAAAACATATGAGGAAAAAGTATATAGATTATGTAATACTAATGCCCTTTAACAGAAAGAACTTGAAGATTTATCGATTTTTGTGGGGGATCGTGGAACTAATCCCCTGGATACCTAGAGACAAATGTATACTTGTAATATCCACATTGCTAACACATTCCCTATTCCATTCTGTTTTTTACTGCTATATTTAGTTCTAATTTATCACCACCAAATTAGTATTTCTTGTTGCATTACCTTTAAAACATTATAACACCCTAATTTTGCTAATCATTACCTCAACATAGGATGAACATGTTAAGCAGATTTAATACATTCGTTTCTACCTCTCTTTGCCCTAAAATTTTTTTGAATTTGTACTTTTTCAGTTGTACTTGTACACGCGGTGGTTGGGGATGCACTTAGAATCATGCAAGGAGCCCTGGAATGCTCTCCTAAATGCCACCACATAGGCTATTTTAGCAGCTTGTTGGCTGAAAGTCACTACACCTTGTAATTTCAGTTTTCCAATAATGTTGGAACTTAAGATTCCTAGGGCTGTCCTATTATAAACTGTCATGTTCCTATTAGTTTCAGATCAAAATATGACATTCAAATCACTTTTCCAAATTGGTATAAATGTGAATTACAAAATTTTCTAAAACTTATATACACCAAAAGAATTATGATCCATTAGTCTAAACTGTAAAAGTGGTAGCTACTTCAAAATTTTCATGTACTCTAGTAATAGTGAACATGATAAATTTTAAGTCTACTTAAATAGCTGTCTTTATTATTGGACATAACATTTATTTTTCATGCTATTTTCAGTAAGAACTTTTTTTAGTATTATAGCCAACTATAATTTGCAAACATAATTAGGAAATGTCTTTAGATTTTTAAAGTTAGATTTAAATTAACAGTTACATGAGTTCACACAAGTACAGTCATTTCTTAAATATATTCTACTTTGGTTCAAACTTCTGAGTCTAGTGTTTATCCCTTGTAACTCCAGCTACTTAGGAGGCTGAGGGAGAAGGATTGCAAAGTTTCAGCCCCGAATGGGCTACTTAGCAAGATCTTCTCTCAAGACAGAAAGGGCTTGGAATGCAGTTCAGTGGCAGAGCACTTCCCAAGGAGGCTCTGGGTGCAATCTCTAGTACCACAACTAAACAACAATGAAACAAAAATTAACAGAAGCTTCTTTTATCAAATCAAACCAGAAGGACCTATTTTCTCAGATTTTAATTTGTTAAAAGACAAAAGAGTCATCAAAAATTCTCTTGTAGAAGCAAAAATCATTTTTAAGATGACTGTAATTAAGTTCTTGAGATAGCTGTTCCTTTTTCAATAAAAAAAGGAAACCATAAAACACCAACTTTTCAAACATAGTTTGATGTAAACTTGGAAGACTGGGTTAGAAGTTGTATTTGTATTAGTTTTTTTCTTGAACTATACTATGATCTCAAAGTACACTAATAGTAAAACATTCATGCTTCTATAAATTAACTCTAGGCTCAGAGAAATAACTTGTATCCAATTCTCAACCAGTTAAAATCATCACAAAAGACTGAAAATCTTTTTTCATAAGTTTATGTATGAAATGCCAAATAAAATACAGGCTAGGAAATATCAACAAATACATTAAAACACTAGACTATAAGCAAACAGACTTTCAGAAATATAAAGCTATTATACAAATAGACTGAAAGTCATTTTTACTGAAAGGAATTACAAAAGGGCATTTGAGTCAGTATCTAGTTCTAGGGGCTAGAGATTTAGCTCAGCGGTATAAGCACTTGCTTGGCAAGCACAAAGATGTGAATTTGACCCCTGGTACCAAAAAAAAAAAAAAAAAAAAAAAAAAAAACCTAGTTCTAATAAACACATACAATTCTTGTCTTAGGTATTCTCAATTTTGGAACAAAACAAGAAATTCTATCACTGTAATTTAATACTATTTCATGTATTCTTATAATAATAAAAGTAATAAATTATTGGAAGAGAAAGTTGAAAGAAGCAAGATCGCGCGAAAATCCAAAGGTATCAGCTAGAATAAAACAGGTAATTTGGCCGAAAGAGGCTAAAGGCAACATCGTTGTAATATACAGGCAATGACCAGATGAAAATATGTTGAAAGGGGGAAGGAAATGACTATTAGTTCTTCTCTATATTGAGCATCTAAGTCTACCTTGAATTTACAGAGATGTTAAGAAATGTCTGCTAAAAGAATAGTTTAGGGGTGGGGATTTAGTTCAGTGGCTCAAGTACTTGCCTGTTAAGCACAAGGTTGTGAGTTGGATCGTTGATACCAAAAAACAAAACCAAAACCAAACAGTTTAAAAATACATATAGGGTTGGGTGTTTTGGCATATGTCTGTAGTTCCAGCATTTGGGAAGCTGAGGCAGGACTGTTGTGAGTTCAAGGTCAGTCTGAGCTACACACAGAAACCCAGAGTTCTTGGGAACTCTCTAAATTTATTATACACATTGAGCATCTCCAATTTAAAACTCTGGCTGGGTAATGTAGCACTTGCCTATAATCCCAGTTACTAAGGAGGATCACAAATACAAGGTCACCTGGGTAAAACAGTGAGACCTTATGAGGGGTGGTGCAACCTCTAAAATTCAAAAATTTAAGAGCACCAACGTAATAGTCCAGTAGTAAGTTACATACCACGAAACTCTTTCATGCACAAAAATTAAAAATATTCTGTAAAATTGTCCTATTTTTGCATAAGAGATAACCAACCTTATACAACTAACAATCTCAGACAGAAAGACCATTGTAGCACTTTTGACCTGGTAACACTGTGTTATTGTTTGTGTATGATTAAGAGTTTAATTCTGGGAAAGGAAAAAGACAATTAGTAGAGGTCCAAGAGTAAGTACCACAACATGTCAAAATTAATGAAAGGTGCTACAGTGCCAAAAGGACAGAAATATGACCTGACCAGGACAGGGAAAATAAACACTAGGTGCAGTGTATCCCAAGACTTCCGTGACTGAGTCACGCTGTCCACTACTGCGGGTCTAACTTCTCTAAAACTCAGTGCAGTGTAGCTGATACACTTAAGTGAAATCTTTAAATTTCTAACGTGCTGCTAAATGCACATCACTAATCATTTATAGTTATAAATTCTGCTACTCAAAATACAAACTATCACACCAGTACTATATCAACATTAATCAGCTACAAAATTATCTGAATCTGCAAAACCACTTTAATTTATCCAAAACGTCTAATTTCTGGCTAAGAACCTTCACTTTCTTAAACCTCTTCATTTTCTCTTCACTTCCATCACCAGTACTAGCAGGTGTTTTTCTTTTCAGGCCTACATTTCACGAAGAAACAGCATTTATCACTTCAAGAGTTACTGTGTATGTGACAAGCAGAGAAAAACAAAGCTGCATTGCGAAGCAGGTGCTGGCCTGTCTAACAGACTCCCTCTCTGAGCTGTTCATGAGCTCCTATTCATAAGCCTGGTGGCAATCACGAAACATTTCATCCTTAGCACAACTGCACATTTCTGTACCAGACCCACCATGGGAGTCAGCTGAGAATAAGTGAAACTATAAATGTTAAATCTGTAAATACCAAAGGCTTATAATGTGTAAGACCCTAAAAAACACTAAGGAAGGTACACTGGACAAGGGAAAAAATATCCTGACCACATTAAATCAAAGATTAACAGAAATAAGGCTAACCTCTCTCCCCAACAACTATAATGATCCTACATGAACCAAACAGAAGTGGGTGGGGAGAACTAAAATACTGAGGAGCTACTATTCCTCACCCTTGGATTACTACCATGTTTTACAATGCAAGTGATTGTGCTATCATACCCTACTTCAGAATTATTTCTAGTATGTAAAAAGCTCATCTCAAGAAAAATTATAAATGCTTAAAAAATATGTCAAAATATGGGACTGGGGATTTAGCTCAGCAGCATAAGCACTTGCCTTGCAAGCATGTGGTCATGAGTTCGATCCCCGGTACCCATTAAAAAAAAAAAAAAAGTCAAGACAATTCACAAAAGGAATACAACAGAAGTCAATGTCACTAATAATGAATAAAATCTATAAAGCAAAGGTAGTTATCTCCTGAATTAGCAAAATGAAACAAAAATGAAAAAAAGGATGTGGCCAAGAGTGAGACTCTACCTACTGATTTTAACTCTTGGAAAGAATTTGGCAGTATGTAGCAAAAACATAAAACACTGATATTTGTTAATCTAGTAAATTCATGGGTTCTCTATGAAAGATAGCATGGGGTTGGAAAGTAGGGAGAACAAAATTGTGCTCAAAGACGTAAAAATACTTAATCTAACCGTATAAATGAAAAACACTAGTGACTTAGTAAATATTAAGTAACAAAGAATAGTTACAACCTGTCTAATTGGGAAAAGATAATGCAAACATATCTCTCACACACACACACACACACACACACACACACACACACACACACACACACACACACAGGTTGAGACACAGTATGTGTAGATGAAAGCATGAACAGAAAAGAGAAGAACAGCGGGGGATTTATTTCAGCGACATGAGCGCCTGCCTGACAAGCGCTAGGTCGTGAGTTCAATCCCTGGTACATGGGAGAGGGGAGGGGAGAGGAGAGGAGGGGAGGGGAAACAAAAAATAGTAACAGAACCCCCAAGTAGACGATCAACTGTTTTGCAAAACTTCCGAAGCTGAGGACTCAGAACTCTTACAAAACTGAAAGGAAAGCCAGTGTGGAAGCACACGTCTGTAATTCCAACTACTCAGAAGACGGAGGCAAGAGGATCCAGAATTCCATGCTAACAAAGGTAATTTAGCAAGACCCTGTCTCAAAATGAAAAATAAAAACATCTAAGGATACAACTCAGTGGCAGTGTTCCTGGGTTAACCTCCCAGTACTGCTCAGCAAAACAGCAACAACAGAAAGTCAGTGAAAGTAGAAATTGGTTTCTGGGGAAACAGCATGATACGAGTTTCTCAGATATGCACACTGACTTCAGATGATAAAATTACTGGGAATATATGGGTGAAACAGGGTAGGGCAAACAATCAGCAAAATTAAAAAGTGAGGCTGTTTTTAGTTTCCACAAAATTGTTACATAAAGCATTGAGGGGATGACAAAAAAAATGATATAGCAAGTTACATTAATTTGAGAAACAAGAGGGAGACAAAAATAAAACAGGCCAGATACAGTAAAACATGCATGTGACTATACTCAAAATACTTCAAAAGCCTAGCAACAAGCTAAAAAAATTACATATTGTACATTAAAAGCTAGCTATCTTCTAAAAAGTACCTCCATCTTTAAAAAGCATCTATAAATACCACTATGCACATTCTTTTTGTTTTTTTTTTTCTTCCTTTTTTTGGGGGTGTGCAGAGGTTCCTTTTGAGGCAGGATACCACTATGTAGTCCTGGCTGGCCTCATAGTGAGGGCAGTCCTTCTGCCTCAGCCTCCCAAGTGCTGGAATTATAAACACACAATTTAGCCTTAAAAAGCAATGATCATCTATCTGATGAGAGAGCACTGCAATAAATCAACAAACACAACTCAGCAATAATAGAGTAACTCCACTAGAAAACAGCCAGGTATGGTGCTGCATCCAACTAGAATCTCAGCATTCTTTAAGCCTAAGGCAGGAGGGCCACAAGTTCAAGCCCATTTGACAACTTTACAAGGCTCTGCCTCAAAATTCAAATAAAAAGGTGTGGGGTTATAGTTCATGAGAAGACCTAGGTCCAACTAAAAAAAGGACAAAACAAAATAAAAGGTCTTAAAAGTTTAACACACTGCTGCAGTAGCTATAAATCAGTACTCAGGAGGCTGAGGCAAGAAAATCAACTCTGAGTTCAAGGTCACCCTGCACTACACAGCGAGACCCTGTCCCAGCCTCCCCTACCCTCCAAAGAAAGTTCAACACATTAAAACAGTGCTCTAAAGCCAATCACAGTATAATGAAAAGTCAACCAGTACTTGAATCTTTAGGGCTCAAAGTCTATAATTATCTCAATAAGGGACATGGGACTGAATTTTTTTTTTTTTTTTGAGACAGTCTTGCTATGTAGTGCAAGATGGCCTTCAACTCACTATGTAGTCTAAAATGGCCTTGAACTCACAGGTAATCCTCCTGTCTCAGAGTGCTGGGATTACGGAGGTACCATCATGCCCGGCTAGGATTGGAATTTAATAGGAATATAGTAAAGCCATACTGAATTCATGTAACATGTTATTCTCAAAAACTGAATTGGGAAGTAGAATAAAAGCACACATCAGGAAAGGTAAATAAAAAGGAACACGTTTGTTACAACTAATTAACCAGTTAGGGTGCAGAGGTGCAGGCTTCCAGTCCCAGCTAGCCACTTAGGAAGCTGAGGCAGGAGGATCACCTGACCTCAGGTATCTAAAATCAGCCAACACAATGAAAGCTGTCTTAAAAACAAGTCATTAATCAGTATCAGATACTGGTCCCCAAGTAGCATAGACACTTAATAGAATTGATTTAGCTTTTAAAAAAATCTATACATATACACATGTATGAAAACTTCTATGAAGTATTTTACAAACAATATATATTTTAATAATTCAATAGTATCTTATCAATCTCCTAAAATGTTTGAGAATAGTATCCAAGTATTTTTTTTTTTTTTTTTGCAAATTCCTGGATCAAGAACCTAATCACCATGCTGCTTGTTGTCAAGAGAATCTTCCAAAGCTCTAGAAGTTTACTGGCCTTGACAGAGATTCTTTCATGCTTAGCTTATACAAAAAAACTGGGGGATGCCTGCCTGGCAAGTGTGAGGTCCTGAGTTCAATCCCTGGTACAAACAAAACAAAACAAAACAAAACAAAACAAAACAGGGGGGAAAGGGAGACTAAAATGGGTTCCACTATTGGATGATTACCCAAAGTAGCAAACAAGAAAGCCAGGATTAAATTCCTAATAACAAAGGAAAAATTAAAAAATGAGAAACACAAATACTGAAAAATCTTACCAGTAGTAAAACAGCACAGTGTGACTATTATAAAGAAAAATGCAGCTTTTGTGAAATGGATAGATTTCATAGCAGGTTATACTTTCCAAGATGGCTGGACTAAACTTTCATGTTTAACATTCTGCATACAGTATGACCTTGGCATTCCTCTTTTGAACCTGTGTAAAAACTGTAACAAGAACAGAATTGATGCCATCTGCAATTTCTGAGGCTAAATCATGAAAGGCCATCTAATTTCAACCTGGTACTTTTGAGAAACTCAGTCTTGAACCCAGTCACAATACTGTGAGGAAAACTCCAGGCCAGGAAGCAAACATGCTGAAGGGGCCGAAAGGATCACGTGAGGTCCTAATGACAGTCTGCGTCAACATACGTGTGTTAAGATGAACCACCCCCATGTACTGACTGTACAAAAAACCCCTACTAAGGCCACCTAGAACCATGAGAGATGATAAAATAATTTTAAGTCTCTAAGCTTTGATAATTAATCTCTAAGAATAGATAACTAGAACAGTCTTCAAAATATTACAGCACATTTGATGTATTTCAAATTTTGTAAAAAGGGGGACAGAACATGTCAAAAGTCAGTAACTGAAGAATATACAACAAAATGACACTGTCTCAGTAAAGAACTAAGCCAGCTAGCAGATGGGGGGGCTTCATTATAAACCTTTTGAAATCTTTAAAATTTTGTGCTTGCTTTGCCAGCACATATATTTAATCTTTTGAATTTTGACACATGAACAGAGTGGTGAAATAATTAAAATACTAAATGTGATGCATGTAAGTGGTGTATTACTAATGGTTGATACTCTGTACCAACTTGAGGTATCTAGAAGCTTACTTAACTAAGTAACTCAGCAGTTCTATATTCCAGGGTATACATGGCCTTACCACTCTAGGATGTTGTTCATCTACTGTGTCAACTTCAGAAGTTTGGAACTTTAACTAAGCAACTCAGCAAAGGGCCACAGTCCTCACTTACAGACATTCTGAGCCTGTTTCAAGAGGAGGGTACAGAGATGGGCAGGTAGCTTGCATACAATAAAAGGGAGGAGGAGAGGCTCTTTCTGGCTCCTGCTGCTTTTGCTGTCTTTCATAGCCATGAACTGCTGTCCCTCTGCCACACCACCCTGCCTTGGAGCCAGCTGATTAAGGACTGAAACCTCTACAAACTGTGAGCTAAATAAACCTTTCTTTCCTTAATTTTGGGTGTCGAGCGTTTTGTCTCAGCAACAAGACAAAGTAACCAACACAATAACATTAATTTAGGAATATGGAATTTAGGGCAATTTGGATTAAAAATAGCAGAGCAGAAGCTGGCAGCAAAATACCGCCTTTCCAAGGTCTGGAATCAAGAACCCTAGAAAACAACTCCAAGAAGAGAAAAAAAGTCAAACTCTAGCAATTCAAGGAGCTGACCCTAGAAATTACAGAGAGCCTGGCCTAACAGCACAATGTAGAGAACAGAATGAAGCACTCTGGAAAGCTCACTGCTGCTCCTAGGGAGGGAACCTGAGAAGGGGCAGCAGCTCCAGGGAGAAAAGCAGACTCAGACAGCAGAACCAGCCAAAAAAACTCATGGCAGCTTATTGTAGACCGCAAAAACAATGTGGAATACACAGCTAGAGTTGAAAAACAAATCCACTGCAGGGTCTGCCATGTATGAGAGGGTTTAATCATGAGCCATTCTGCAAAGAGGTTAACTGTTTAAGACAACTACAGAACTATACTTTAGGGTTTCCAGTGTTACCCACAATGACGGGGTGGGAGATGACCACAATAAACGGTAGCAGAGAAGGGAGAAACTAGACAACCGACTGTCCCTAAAGTTAAGTGTGTGTCAGAAGGACATAGGGCTCCAGTCTCCATGGTGGGAAGCCTGTTGGCAAGGCACATGTGGCTTTCAGAGGAGGATGGGTCTCAAAGTGCTGGCATTAAGTTCATCAGCCAGTATGAAGCTGCATCCTGCAGCCTACATCCAGTGCAAAACTTAGGTGTCTGCTAGCTTTGTGGGTCTACCAAAAAGACATGGATATGCCTGTGCTTAGACGGTTGCCACGGCCTGGAGTGTACGCAGACAGACGTGCCTGTGGAGCAGAGAAGAAGGGCCTCCCAAAACCTAAGGCTTTCTCGCCTTGAGCTAGGCGAGAAAAGTGCTGTCTTGGGAGTGGGGACACAAACTGGGAACTGTTGGTGTGACTATGGCCTTGGAGAGACACCACTGATCAATTACACCCAGTGGGAAAGGCAGGGCAGGGTTTAGCACTCACCCACAAAAGATGGGAGATGGAAACAAACATGGGTCTTTGCAGTGACTCACTATCACTACCCCAATAATGCAGACCCTAGGAAGAAACCACTCACTGAAAATACCAAGAAAATTTTTTTGGACTCATTTCTTTTTTTAACCTTCCTTGGTTTTTGTTTTTTCTCATTTTTTTCTTTTCTGGCATTTTTATCTAATTATTAATTTTCTTTTATTTTCTTCTCCTTTTACTTCTCCCCCCTCCCGTTTTACTTCTTAATAGGATCTGTTATCTCACTTTTCTGTTCATCTTCCTTATTTTTGAGACAAAGCCTCACTCTGTAATTCAGGCTATTCTTGAACTTAGAGATCCTCCTCCCTCAGCCTCTCAAGTGCTAGAATGACTCATAACTGTCAACATTCCAGGCTAGCAGGCCAACTTCCTTAATTATCAAGTTATTCTTCCTCCCATTTCCCACCACCTCTATTTTTACTAGTACAACCGCTAAGCTTTATCAATCTTTAGATATTCAGTTAATTTTTATTGTTAATGAACATATAGTTGCTGTATTTAGAAGACACAGTATGCCGATAATTAGGTTTGTCATTGTGTCTATACTATTCTTGTAGATCTCTTTAAGGGTGGTACTGTGGTAGCTTTTATTGGTTCTTATGCTCTATTAATATCCAGACTGCTTTAAACTGCATTATTATTGATTTTGCTATTGCCAGTGTGACACAGCAGTTATTACTTTTTTTTTTTTTTTTTTTGTCTTTTTGAGACAGGGTCTCGCTATGCAGTTCAGGTTGGCCTTGAGCTCACTTTGTAGCCCAGGCTGATCTCGAACTCACAACAATCTTCCTGCCTCAGCCTCCTGAGTGCTGGGATTACAAGGTGTGAGCCACCACACCTAGCTATTACTTGGTTTATATGGTATGCCAGTAACTGCTTGGTCTTTGTCTACAATATTGTGGTTCATTTCCAGTGAACTGTATGCTGGCCCACTTACAGTGCACCCTCTCATCTAATAGTAACAAGTGGTAGGATTGTAGGACAGAGGCAAAGTTCCAGAGATAGCCAGGCTCAGAATTCATCACTGAAAGCAGACATTAAAGAAATCTCCATAATACCAACGCCTTTCACTAATAATCTACCAGTAAACCTCAGCAAAGAGAAACAAACATGAGAAGACAAGGCAACAAATAATGCCTCTAAAAACTCCCAACTCCTCAATGCTGACCCACAGGGCATCAGTGGGAAGAAAGCAGAAGTCAAACAGCCGAGTTGTACAAAATGATAAAAGACCACCAAAAAAAAAAAAAAATAAGGTGTTTGGCGAGCTCAAAGAATAGAGGATTTAAAACAGTGAGCTTACAGACAACACTAATAAAAAGCTGGCTGAAATGACACAAAACATGAACGAACACTTTAGCTACGAACTACAGTCTAGGAAAAAGTCCAAAAACAAATCCAAGACATTAAAGTCTATTTAAAGTAAGGGCAACAGAAGTGACCAAAGTGAGACACAGTCAGAAGGAGAAACACAGGGTTAATGCAGGTGACTATATTCTCAGAAATACCTTAAAAACAAGAGAACATGAGAAATCAATCCAAATGCTTCTAGATGACAGATTCATCCAATATTAATCGGAAGTTTGAAAACTAAGAAGACAGCACAAATAGCATAAAAAATTGTTTACAAAAATAACAGAAAAATTTCTACATGAGGAGAAAGAATTGAACATATAGGTAAAATGAGGTATATAGAGCCCTAAACAATCACCAAGGGAAGAACTTCTCCACACCCCATCATAAATAAAATCCCAGAAGTCTTAATACAAGAGCAGAATCTTAAAAAACTTATCTTTCAAAATTGATAAGAGAATTGGGCTGCGGATTTAGCTCAGTGGCTTAAGCGTCTGCCTGGCAAGTGTGAGGTCGTGAGTTCGATCCCAAGGAACCAAAAAAGAACTAAGAGATTGTTAGGTGAGTGCAATCAACAGAAACATAATGGAGCCACATATGTAAAGTCAGATATCCTAGTAAAAGGGCTGGGGGTGGCTTAACATGTACAGGGTTCACTGCAGGTTCAGTCGCCAGCACCACCCACAAAAAGGAAGAGAGCAAGAGAAAGACAAAACCCACCTTAATGTATTTCATTTATCACCTAACACCAAAGTAGTATCACTGTCATGTATTCTATATAACATATTCTATATATTCTATATAAAAATTTTATTTTTTTGAGACAGATCTCACTATGTAGCCCTGACCACACGCCCACAGCCATCCTCCTGCCTCAGACTGCCAAGTGCTGGTATTACAAGTGTGTGCACTTGTGTGTGAGACTGTCTCAAAATAAAAATTGTAAATGGGCTGGTATTCTAGCTCCAAGTAATGGCCCTGGTTCAATCCCAAGTACTGCAAAAAGTATTTGACATTCTTTCGCCATACTAAGGCCTCAAACCTGATGTATAC
>PVLA01012843.1:0-41207 GCA_004027455.1 Hydrochoerus hydrochaeris | reverse complement strand
ACAAAGTCTGAGGGATCAGCAATAGTGCTGTTGTATCCTCAGAGGTCCCCTCTGATGTAGTAGCTATTTCTCGGGCTGCACAGTCAGCCAAATTGTTTCCCCGAATTATTGGATCATCCCCTTTTTGGTGAGCCTTACAATGGATGACAGCCACTTGCTGTGGTAGCCACACAGCTGCCAAAAGGTCTAGGATCTGGGGAGCATTTTTGATTTTTGATCCCGCTGAAGTTAAGAGACCTCTCTCCTGGTATATGGCCCCGTGGACATGGACAGTGGCAAAGGCATACCTGCTATCCATATAGATGTTCACCCTCTTTCCAGTTGCTATCTTGAGGGCCTCACTTAGGGCAATGAGCTCTGCACGTTGCGCTGAAGTTCCAGGATCTAGTCTTTTGGCCCAAAGTGCCTCGGTCTCAGTGGTCACTGCTGCCCCCGCCACTCTCTTACCTTCGCAGATGAAACTACTTCTGTCAGTGAAATAGTTCGGAGCGTCGCTCAAAGGAAGATCAGACAAGTCAACTCGAAGATTCTGTTGTCTCTGAACGAGGTCAGTGCACTGGTGGAGGGGGACTGTAGAGTCATTGTCAGGCATGAGAGTGGCAGGGTTTAAGGCTGAGGAGGTTTTAAACATTATTGAGTCTGGGTCTAGGAGCAGGGCTTGGTAATGTAGGATCCGGGCATTTGATAACCACTTTTTGGGCGGGGCCTTGATAAGAGTCTCTAGGCAGTGGGAGGTCACTATGGTGAGCCTTTGTCCAAACGTGAGCTTTTTGGCTTCTTTCAAAAGCAAGGTCACTGCAGCTAGAATCCTGAGACAAGGAGGCCATCCCCCCACCACGGGGTCAAGTTTCTTGGAGAGGTAAGCGATGGGATGCTGCCAAGGTCCCAGCTCCTGTGTTAAAACCCCCTTTGCGACCCCTCACAAGTCATCTACGTACAAGGTGAAGGGTTTTGTCACATTTGGGAGCCCCAGGGCGAGGGCCTGGGATAGTGCCTGTTTAAGTCAAAGGAAAGCCTCATCACATTCATTAGTCCATTCCAGGGGTTTTTGAGTATCCCCTTTCAAAGAATCATACAGGGGTCTGGCCATTTCTGTGAAGTCTAGGATCCAGAGTCTACAGTATCCCACTGCTCCCAAGAACTCACAGACCTGTCTTTTTGTCCTTGGTGTGGGGATTTGTAATATAGCCTGAATCCTCTGGTCAGACAGAGTCCTTTTATCTTCATGTAGTCTATAACCCAGATAGGTTACAGTCTGTTGGCACAATTGTGCCTTTTTAGTGGAGACTCTGTATCCAAGCTGACCTAGAGTCATCAGCAGTTGCTTAGAGGCCTCTAGGCATAGTTCATAAGTGGGGGAGGCTATTAGTAAGTCATCTACATATTGTAAGAGTGTCACCTCCGGATGACATTCCCTAAATCTCATCAAGTCTCTTGCTAAAGCCTCATCAAAGAGAGTGGGGGCATTTTTAAATCCTTGTGGTAACCGAGTCCAAGTCAGCTGCTCCGTCACCCCTGACTCGGGATCCGTCCACTCAAAAGCAAAAATAGGTTGACTTACTGGAGCGATCGGCAAGGTGAAGAAAGTGTCCTTCAGATCCAGCACTGAGTATCAGGTATATTACGGGCTGAGTAGGCTCAGCAGGGTGTAGGGATTAGGAATGGTGGGATGCAAGGTCACCACTCATCTGTTTACCTCCCATAGATCTTGTACAGGCCGATAATCCGACGTACCTGGCTTTTGCACTGGAAGCAAAGGCGTATTCCAAGGGGAAACACATGGCACTAATACACCATTTTCTTTTAGCCTTTGGATGTGGACCAGGATTCCCTTTCAAGTGGGGAGGCTGATGGGGTATTGATGCAGCCTGATAGGAGTAGCCTGAGGTAACAGTTCTATAACCAAGGGTACTTGGTTTATGGCCAGTCCCGGAGGATTGTTTTCAGCCCAGACCTCAGGGATTGCTTTTTGCCACTTAGCTAGTAGCTCCCTATTAATTGGAGCTGGCATCTTGTCTTCCATTAAAAAATGTCCTTTGCCCTCTGGGTAGAGGGCCATCACCTGGATTGCCCTTGACATGGGCGGATCTGTGCCTAATTTTAATTTGGGCTTATCTGCCTGAAAATCAATTTGCACTTTTAGTTTGTGGAGTAGGTCTCTTCCCAGAAGTGGATCTGGGCACTCAGGGACCCACAAGAATTTGTGGTGGGTTACCTTGTGACCCGGATGAGCTATACTAGCAACCATTTTTGGGTAGGTCTTTTGCCCCCCTGTAGCTCCAATTACATTTACTTTATCTTCTGAAAGTTTACCCGGAGAAGTCAGAACTGAATACGTGGCTCCCATATCTACTAGGAAGTCCACAGGTTGCCCCCCCCCCCACTTGGAGAGTTATCCGGGGCTTGGGGGGTGGTGGCGAGTCCTGACACCCTCAATTTTGAGACATTAATGTCTTAGCATCATGCTCTAATTTGTTTTTCAGTTTTGGGCAGTCCTTGCACCAATGGCCTGTTTCCTTACAGTAAGCGCACTGATTTTTATCTAAAGGGGGAGGTTGACTCTTAGTTTCACTTTTTGGTTTTCTTTTGCCCTTCTTGGTTTCTCTTTCGCAGAGTAATTCAAGGACTTTAGTCATCTTTTTGTTAGTTGCTTCCTGTAGGTTCTCATGATTTTCAAAGACTTTGAGGGCAATCTCAATCAGCTGGGAGAGAGACATTCCCTCAAATCCCTCTAATTTCTGTAATTTGTGCCTGATATCAGGGCCAACTGTGACACAAAGGCGATGTTAATCACCCGAGCATTCTCTGGGGCCATCGGATCAATGGGCGTATATAACCGACAAGCCTCCAGGAGGCGCTCTAGGAATGCAGCTGGCGATTCCTCTGCCAATTGCCTTACCTCAGTTACCCTTGACAGATTTGTAGGCTTCTTAGCTGCTGCTCGAATGGCATCCAGAAGCCTCTGGCAATATTGTTCTAAAGTCTCCTTACCTCTATCAGTATTGGGGTCCCATTCATTCTATTCTCTGGAAGTCGGCTGTAGGAGTGCCATCAGGGTCTTGGATGCCTTTCTTTCCTTGAGTGAGAATGCGGAAGCGCTCCTCTGCTGTAAAAAGGACTCGAAGTATCTGCTGACAGTCCTCCCAGGTGGGATGGTGAGTGACAAAAATAGACTCAAGCAAATTTATAAGGCTATCAGGATCCTTTGAAAAAGGAGGGTTCTGACTTTTCCAGTTATATAGATCAGAAGTGGAAAAGGGAGCATAGACAAACATTGAGCCTCCACCGTGCATTGGCATTTCTCGAAGAGGACAAAGGGGAACGGTTTCAGAGGGAGGTCTAGGTTGAAGTTCCGCACAGTGAGAACCGCGTGTGCAGATCGGACTAGGGGGAGAAGAGGGGAAGGAAGTGGGGGAAGGGGAGACGGAGGAAGTGGAGTCAGGGAGCAGGGTTGGAGAAGACGGGTGGGCCGGGTGTGGGGGAGGCGGCAAAGGAGGCGAATACTCAACCAGAAGGGGATCTTCTTCTGACGCGAGGATCAATGGAGGAGCCGTGGGCTTCTGGTTTGGTTGCGCTTTCGGTTTGAGTGCCGCTATGAGTTCCCTTCCCGGAGGTTTAATCCAAGGAGGGGAATCATAGATAATATCTATCCAAATCTGAATATAAACAATTTGATCAGGGTGGGACGGGGGTCCGAAGACATATCGGCAAACCGCTAGTGCTGTGGTCATATCAAAGGACCCGATTGGGGGCCAGACCCCTTTCGTCCCTGCAGGCCATTCCTGTGTAACAAAGATCATTCGTCTCCCTTTGTAAATATCTTCCCCGTAGCTTGCCACTCATCTTTTAAATTCTTTGAAATGGTCAAGGACCAAGGCTAGGGGAGTGGGCGGTTCCTTTGTTCCAGTCTGTCCCATGATTTCCTAGGAGCAAGGTCTTGAGTGATGGGAAGGTTAGAAACAGTTAACAAAAACACAAGACGCAAACGTGGACACACAGACACAGATTAGACACACGACAGACTGCAGTCTAAAAAAAAGGAAAAAGTAACTCCTCACCCAAAAGTTTTTGGTTGCAAGCATTTTAACCAGAGGGCTCCAAAGACAAATGGACCTAGTCAAGACAGCAAGGCAAAACACAAATACAAAGCAAAATGGGCCATTAGCCCAAACAAATTGTTCTGTCCTTGCTTGTCAGACTCAGCTCCCAAATCGAGGGCATCCCCTCTATAAGTTATACCTAGGTATGGCATGCCATCAAAACCCTCTGGAAGAAGTAAAATTTTACTCACAGTTGTAGGGGTCCAGATGGCCAATTTGGGTTGGTGGGGCTAATCCTCCATCCTGGACCAGCCCCCAAATGTAATAGCCCAACTAAGGAATAAAAATTCAACCCAATTAATCAAAGGTGAAGGAGTTTTATTGCCAAGCCTGGCAACACAGCCTCCGGTAACCGGTCTAGAGACTGCGCACCTCACAACTAAGGGAGTTTACTTTTATAGAGGAGCAACACAGCCGATTGGTGGGTAGGCTGATAAGAACACGGGGAGTGAGCTGGTTGGTCATTTAGGGCGGCAAGTGAAGTGTCATTCCGGGAAAAAGGAAACTTTTGTGAGAAACAGCTGAGGCTTATTAAACCGAAACTTATCTCGTGACAAGAACAAGGACTTAAATCTAAAATGGCGGCTCATACAGAACAAGATGATGGCGCAGGTGGTTAGTGGTTGATCAGAGTATTACACATGCAGTTCACCAATGGCAAACCCAGGGGGCAATGACATGAGACAGTCTAAAAGCAACCATCTTGTCTCTCTGAAGTGGTACAAAGCAAATTAATCAGGCTCTAGAAAACAAATCAGAAATAATTTCCCAGACAACTACTACGATAATGACCACAATGAAAACCATGCTTAGTGACTCTAAAGAAGAGACAGATAGAAAAATTAGAGGAGCATAAGAAAATTATGGAAGCCATGAATGCCCAAGATAGGAAAAAAAACAGAATCCATAAGACATATTCAAGAAGATATCCAGTAGAATAAAAATTCCAGGCTCCACATCCCCATCACCAGAGGACCCTTGAGAAGGTCCCACTGGGCTTAGTTGAGCCCTGGGCAGGGAACCTTGAGAGGCCTGGAGCCACCTGTGCTTGGCCTCGTGAATGAAAAGTACACACAGAGATTTCTATCCTATGATGTAGCCTCAGGACCTCACTCACAGTCTGGTAGGGCCCCACCCAAAATCCCCCATCACCGGAGGACCCCCCCAGAAGGGTCCCTCAAAGCCTACTTGGGTGTCACCCAGAAATTCCAAGTGGCAGAGAACCACACAATAAGGCCCATCTGATGACCTCCACTCAGCTGGGAAACTCCTGCAGTAGGGATAGATATTCTCAACCCAAGAAACAACTGAGACCTTGCCTTCAGCTTACTTAAGGGAATATAGGAAAATGACAAAACAGAAAAGCAAAATGCAATCTCAAACTTCCATCCCATCCTAAGCAAGCATAGGAGACATGGACATAGAAGATAGTGTAACCCATACACCTGAAGCTCCTGAAAAGATAGCAACTGAAGTAAAGAAACAACTCTGGGAAGCTATAAAAGAGGTCAGATCAGAAAAAAATCTCTCAAGTAAAAGAAGAAATGACAAACATAATGAAAGAAATGCTGCACATATCTAAAGAAGATATAATTAAAAAATCAGAGGAACACTGAGAAAAGATGGAAACCTTGAATGAACAATATAAGAAACAAACAGAATGCATGAAACAGATTCAAAGACATATCCAGGAAATCAAAAATTCCATCAAAAGTTGGCAAAACTGCCGCAATGAAAGTGAAGATAGACATTCAGACCTCAAAGACAAGATTATAGCTACTGAGCAGGAAAGAAAAGATCTGTTAAAAAATAACAAGGAACAGGGAAATAACAATTCAACATCTGCAAAATGATGCAAAGAAAAACAACATAAGATTGATAGGTTTAAACAAAAAAGGTGACAACACAAACAATATTAAGACTATTACAGAAGTAATAGCTGGCCAGGCGTGGTGGATCATGCCTGTAATCCCAACACTCGGGAGGCTGAGCCAGGAGGATCATTGAGAGTTCGAGGCCAGCCTAGGCTACAAAGTGAGCTCAAGGCTAGCCTGAACTGCATAGCGAGACCCTGTCTCAAAAAAAAAAAAAATAGCTGAAAATTTCCCAAACATTGGAATGGAAACTGACATACAGATCAGTGAAGTGTATACAACTCCAAATAGCCATGACCAAAATAAAACTACACCCAGACATATAATAATCAACATCCCAGAAATCCAACATAAGAACAGAATATTGAAAGCTGATAGAGAGAAGAGACAGATCACCTATAAAGGAAAGCCTATCAGACTCACAGAAGACTTCTCAAAACAAACAATGAAGTCAAGAAGAGAATGGAATGAAGTATTTTAGATCCTAAAGGAAAATGATTTCCAACCCAGATTAATGTACCTGCAAAACTGTCCTTCAAAATTAATGGACAAATAAGATATTTCCACAACAAAGAACAGTTGAAGAACTTCATGACCACCAAACCTACCCTGCAAAGAATACTGACATTTTAGATAGATATAGGTTAAAAACCACTAAGCAAGGCATACAATTAAACAGAGGGGAAAGGTAAAGAATCAATAGTAGAAAGATAACATGACAAAAATAAACCAGTACATCAAGTATAACTATTAATATAAATGGCCTCAATTCACCAATTAAAAGAAACAGACTGGCAGAATGGATCAAGAAACAACATCCAACCATATACTGTATGCAGGAAACCCATCTGACCCAAAAGGAAACTCATAGATTGAAAGTCAAAGGATGAAAACAATGCTTCATACAACAGGAACAGCAAAAAAAGCAGGGAGAGCTATTCTGTTTGCAAATAATGTGTACTTCAAACCAAGAATGATCCAAAGAGATGAAGAAGGTCACTACATTCTACTTAGGGGAAAACTTCAAAAGAAAGAAAAAGCAAACTTAAATATATATGCACCAAATATGGGAGAACCCAGATATACAAAGTAAATATTAACAGAAATGAAAAATCAAATAACCAATAATACAATTATAATGGGAGACCTTAACACCCCACTGACACAAAGAGACAGATCAAATAGACAAAAAGTCAGCAAAGAAATAACAGAACTGAATCACATCTGTGAACAAATGGACTTAGTGGATGTGTACAGTGTTCCACCCAACAACATCAGAATATGCATGCTTCTCAGCAGCACACAGGACATTCTCTAAAATAGACCACATACTAGGCCACAGAGCATGCTTAAGTAAATGCAAAAGAATTGAAATTATCCCATCCATATTATTGGATCATATTGCCATGAAACTAGAAATTAACGACAAAAGAAACTGCAAAAACTCCACAAACACAGGGAAATTAAATAATACATTCCTGAGCAATCAATGGGTCACAGAGGAAATTAAAGAAGAAATTAAACAATATCTAAAAGCAAACAAAAATACAAATAAAACTTACTGGAACTTGTGGGATATAATGAAAGCAGTCCTCAGAGGAAAATTTATTGCAGTGAATTCCCACATCAGGAAAACAAAATGAATACAAATAAACAGCCTGATGCTACACCTCAAACATCTAAAAACAGAAGAGCAAGTCAAGCCCAAAGCCAAAAGAAGGGAGGAAATTATAAAGATCAGAGTGAAATCAATTCAATAGAGACTAAGAAAACAATACAAAGAATCAGTGAATCAGAGTTGGTTCTTTGAAAGAATAAATAAAATTGGTAAGCCCCTAACCAACCTTATTTTTAAAAAGGAAAGAAAAACCTCAAATTCAGGCAATAAGGAATGAAAATGGTGAAATCACTACACTCTTTGGAAATATAGAAGATCATCAATATCTGCTTCAAAAAACTCTACTCTTACAGCTTTGATGACACAGAAGAAATGGACAGATTCCTAGAAACATATGAACTACCAAAGCTGGATCAAGAAGATGCAAAACTGCTGAGTACCCCATTTTTGCTTAATGAAGTTGAAAATGTAATTAAAACCTTACCAACAAAGAAAAGCCCAGGTCCTGATTCATTCACTGCAGAATTTTACAAGAAATTCAAGGAAGACTTAATGCCAACATTTCTCAAACTCTTCATTGAAATTGAAAGGGAAGAAATTGTTCCTAACACATTCTTGGAAACAAGTATTATTATTTTTTTAATTTTTATTTAAAGAGAAAAAAAGCATGTAAAGGGTAGAGATAATACAGAATTTCAGAAAAAAGATAAACAATAAGAAATCACTAGTTGATAAATTACATGTCCTCTTAGAAATAGTTGTTCAAGTTACAAAATTAAAGCATACAAAGTAGATAGTCAAACAGTGAGAGTGTAAACAGCTACACATGTATGAATCTCTACATGTATTTCTATCCTTTCTGTATTAGAGGGAAAAACAAAACTTAGCAAGACAAAACAGAACAAATTCCTATAAAAACATGAAACCAAAAAGTCATATAAAACCACAGTACAAGGTGATCTACAATGATTACTGTGTTTTTTCTTATTATCTTCAATAGAATTGCCTATATCATCAGGCATAAATGAATATAGCAGTATAATTGAATATAGCAGTACATAATAATATTAGTAAAAATAAATATTAGTAAAAATAAATCATTGTAGGCAGTATAAAACTTCAAAGGTAGGTAATAATCAAACCAGAGTGGATATTCTAGTGGATCTTGTCATCTTCAGTGCAGTTGCCTATACTCTCAGACTTGGTCAATCATAACAGCTTTGAATAAAATCTATCAATACAAAATAGCAAGCCAACAAACCAGATTCGATTATGATCAGTCATGGTAAAATTGTGTAGGTTTTACAGAGCTTTAGATTAAGTTAATAGGAAATGAAGGATGATTACCATAATATATCCTGTTATTTTTGGGATTACTGTCTGTGCCCTCAAATCTAGTACAGGTAGAATGACTGGAACAGAATATCATACATCTAAGCAGAGTAGTGTGAGTAATGTGTGTTTTAAATCCTGGTGCACTATTAACAATATAGCATATCAAGGCCATCTATGTTAGTTTCTAGTTATCCTTCTCTGCCTCATTTCTGCTATGCTGCTTTTCTGCCTTTGTTTAGTTTTCTCCTTCATTCTACTGCCTGCCCCACTCATTGAGGCCTTTCTGCCACTGTTCCTAAAATCCTGGTATTTTTTTTCCTCTCTAGAAAGTCTGTCAGCATTCTATGCAGGGTTGAATTGGTGGTCACAAACTCACCCAGTGTCTCTTTGTCATGGAAGCATCTTGTTTCTCCATTAATTTCTAGTGACAGTTTTGCAGGGTACATCAATCTGGGCTGTTGTTATTTTCTTTCAGGGCTTGGAATATTTTGCTCCAAGCTCTTCTTGATCTGATGGTCTATGTCGAGAAGTCAGCTGTGATCCTGATGGGCTTACCTTTATAGGTAATGTTTCTTTTCTCTGATGGCTTTTATATTGAATTTCTGGTATCTTGATTATTATATGTCTGGTTGTAGATCTGTTTTAGTTGTAGGTGGCTGGAGTTCTGTATGCCTCACATAACTGAATGTCATTTTCTTTTCCCATGCTTGGGAAGTTTTCCTTAATTATTTCCGTGAATACCCTTTGTAATTTGCCTGTATGTATTCCTGCTTCTTCACTCACATTTCTTATTCTTAAATTGTAGATTCTCTTGTCATCTTCTAGCCTTTATATTGTTACTGCCTGTTTCCTTGTTATTTTTAAGAGATTTTTCCTTTCATCATCACACATTGCAAACTTCAAGATTTGATAGTCTATCCTTAGTTTCTTTTAAGGAGTTTTGCCAGCTTTCAATGGAGTTTTTAATTTCCTGGTAGTCTCTTTGTATCTGCTTCATGTATTCTATATTTTCTTTATATTCTTTATCGAATGTTTCTCTCCTTTTTTGTGTTCCTCCCTTCTTCTGTCTGTATCTTCCTGAGAAATGCTCCCTGAGAGCATTTCTTTTATTACTGTACTCATATCCTGCTTTACCTGATTTAATATTTCAGTTTTGAGCTCATCTACAAGGTCCCGAAAATATCCTTTAATGTCCATTGAAGTCATGCCTGCTGTTGCGTGTTTGCTGTCCTCAGTCTCCTTTGTTTTTCCCTCTCCTGGATCAGGGCTCTCAGGGTTCTGTACTGGGGGCCTCCTCCTGCCTCTCTCTCCTGTCATGGCCTGGCTTCCTCCACACAGGTTACTGTACAGGTCCCAGCCCCCTTTCCTGTTGGCCAAGTTTTCTCTGAAGCACACTGGCAAGGGACCTCACCCTCTCCTGACTGCTCTTATCACTGAGATGCAACCAGTGGCTGCCTATGCCTGCCCCTCCCCACCGGGCCAACCAAATTGCAGAGGCCTTCCCCCAGTTAGTGCTTGCTAGGCTCAGGGAATTGATTTGGAATGGCTCATTGGGTCCCAGCCAGGGGCACGGCCCAGTCCAAGCAAATCCCACGAATCTGCTTCGGGGAGGTAGGAACCAACTGAAGTCACTGTTGTTCCCAGTTCAGGTTCCTCCTGCCAGATTCCAACATGTTGGCCATTTGATTGTGCCCTTCCCATGTGGGGGGGTCCCAATCCCAGCACTGAGCGTGGGTTAATGAAGGTCCCTGCTCCACTCTCTGTTGGGCTCACCAACCCCCAGCTTTAGCACTGCTGTGCTTCCCATGAGTGGCGGCGGGAATGAGTTTGGGTGGCTCTGCCAGCCACCATGGATTCAGGCTTTCTCAAACTTGGCAGGTCACTGCGAACAAAAACACTGTGTCCTGTAATTTCTAGCTGTTTCAGTTGTAGTCCCATATATTTGATGAGCTTTTTAATGTTTTAATTTCTTCCTGTATCAAGAGGATCCATCTCCCTCTGTCTGGGTCTCTCCAGGGTGTTATATTCTGGCGTATGAGTTGTTTCTCCCAGGAGGCTCTGTATTTTGTTGCTTACTGATCAGCCTTCTTGACTTCTTCCAACAAGTATTATTCTAATACCAAAACCAGAGAAAGACCCAACCAGAGAAAGAGAACTACAGGCCAATCTCCCTAATGAACACAGATGCAAAAATTCTCAGTAAAATATTGGCAAACAAAATGCAGCAAATCATCAAGAAGATTATACACCATGAACAAGTGGGATTCATCCCAGGAATGCAGGGATGGTTCAACACATGCAAATCAATAAATGTTACCCACTACATCAATAGAGCCAAAGATAAGAATCATATGATCATCTCAATAGATACAGAAAAAGCTTTTGATAAGGTTCAACACTCATTCATGATGACAACCCTACAGAAAATCAGAATAGATGGTCTTTACCTCAATCTGATAAAAGCCATCTATGACAAACCAACAGCTAGCATGATATTAAATGGCAAAAAATGAAAGCCTTGACTCTAAAATCAGGGACAAGGATGTCCATTATCACCATTCCTATTCAGTATAGTGCTGGAAACACTAGCCAGAGCAATTAGATAAGAGAGAGAAACAAAAGCAGTAAGGATAGGAAACAAAGTTGAATTATTGTTATTTGCAGATGACAGGATACTCTACATAGAAGACCTACAAAACTCCACTGAAAGACTCCTAGGTATAAGCCCTGGGTGTGGTGGCTCACACCTGGAATCCCAGCACTCAGGAGGCTGAGCCAGGAGGATAGTTGAGAGTTCAAGGCCAGCCTAGGCTACAAAGTGAGCTCAAGGCCAGTCTGAACTGCATAGGAGACCTGTCTCAAAAAAAAAAAAAGAAAGAAAGAAAGAAATACTCCTAGGTAAAATAACCAAATTCAGCAATGTAGCTGGATACAAAGTCAACTCTCAAAAATCAACGGCCTTCCTATATACAAACAAATTTACTGAGAGAGAAATAAGAGAAGCCACACCCTTCACAATAGCATCTAAAAAATTGAAATACTTAGGAATTAATCTAACAAAAGAAGCAAAAGATCTGTTCAGGGAAAAGTATAACACCCTGAAAAAAGAAATCAAAGAGAACCTCAGAAAATGGAACAACATCCCTTGTTCATGGATAGGAAGAGCAAACATTGTGAAAATGGCCATTCTCTCAAAAATGTTATGCAGATTTAATGCAATCCCAACCAAAATACCACAGATTTAGAGAAATAATTACTAAAATTCATCTGGAATAAGAAAAGGCCTACAATAGCAAAGGCAATTCTAAACAACAAAGGCAAGGTAGGAGGGATCACAATTCCTGACTTGAAGTTATACTACAAAAGTACTGTAATAAAGTCAGCATGGTACTGGAATAAAAACACACCTGAAGATCAATGGAATAGATTAGAAGATACAACTACAAATACGAACACACTCAGCCACCTTATCTTTGAGAAAGGGGCCAAACAGTTTCACTAGAAGGAAGACAGTCTCTTTAATAAGTGGTGCTGTAAAAACAGGCAATCCATATGCTGAAAACTAAAACTAGATCCATGCCTATCACCGTGTACTAAACTAAAGTCAAAATGGATCAAAGATCTAAAGATTAAAACAAATACTAAATCTGCTGAAAGACAAAGTAGATAGAAATTTTGGAGACATAAGGGTAGACAAAAAAATTCATGAACAAAAATCAAACCGCACAGGAAATACTTCCCAGAAACATTAACTGGGATCTTGTCCTTTTTTTTTTTTTTTTGGATCTTGTCTTATTAAAAAGCTTTGCATGTCAAAAGAACTCTCCAACAGAATAAAAAGAAAACCCTTGAATCTTGAAAAAAATCTTAGTCAACTGTCCTGACAAAGGACTTCTGTCTAGAACACATATAGAATTAAAAATAGGCCGAGGGATTTAGCTCAGTGGCTTAAGCGACTGCCTGGCAAGCATGAAGTCATGAGTTTGATCTCTGGTACCCGCCCCCCAAAAAAGAATTAAAAATAATCAGAGCCCTAAAATTCAAAGGCCCAATCCAAAAATGGGCATCTGAGATTAATACACACTTCTTAGCTGAAGAATTACAAATGGCAAATAAATACATGAAAAAATGTTCAGCATCATTGGTCATTAGAGGAATGCAAAATAAAATCACACTGAGATTTCATCTCACTCCAGAAAGAATGGCCAGGATCAAGAAAACTACCAAAAACAAATGCTGGAGAGGTTGTGGGGAAAAAGGAACTCTTGTGTACTGTTGGTGGGAGTGTAGACTGGTGCAACCACTGTGGAGGTCAGTCTGGAGGTTCCTCAAAAATCTGGGATTGGAAGTCCCATTTGACCCAGCTATTCCACTTCTGGGCATATTCGTGGAAGAATAGAAAACATCGTATCACAGTGATATATGTACACCCATGTTTATAGCAGCACAATTTGTAAAAGCCAGATCTTGGAAGCAAGCTAAATGCCCATCAACTGAGGAATGGATAAAAAGATGTGGTACTTTTATACAATGGAGTACTACTGAGCTATAAAGAATGATCACATTGAGATATTTATAAGTAAATGGATGCAACTTGAGACCATACTCATAAGTGAAATAAACTTATTTGTATAAATACTGTATTGTCTCCCTAGTGTAAGAAATGGTAAGAGTACATAAGATACAAAATCCTCAATAAATACTGTGAAAGGGAAAGGATCTTCTCAAAGAGGGAAAAAATAATATCTCAGGGAAAAGGAGAAAAAAAAGGAAGGGAAAAGAAAAAATAGCCAAATTTGTATAAACACACTTAAGATAGCTAAGATGATTGTGCTACAAACTCTATTAGTTCTTGGAACAAAACAGTTAACATTCATAGGATTGGATCAATTTTTCATGTTTGTGTCTGGTGATCTAAGGAATCCTTTTGAAGTTTACTATGTAAAATAACCTTAGCCATGTTCCTACCACCTTGTTTTTAAGGCCCATATCATCATTGTTTTGGGCTCTTTGCTATTGTTATGTATTTATATTTTTTGTTTCTTGTTTTTCTTGCAATTTGTTTTGTTTTTCCTTCTAATGCAGAAAAGATAGATGTATATGCAGAAGCTTATACATTCCTAGAACTTCTCCTAAACAGTTTATGAGAATCAATTATATAATGCATGATGAAATGAACAGCTACTTTGAAGAAAAAGAGACATTATGGTATCCATTGCTGATTTCCTGTCGTCATGCTATGAAATCCAGTAATGCTTTTATTCTTTGTTTAGAGTGGTTTTAGTCTGTTTTGTATTTTTTAATTTCAACATACATGAAGGTATGGACAGCTATTTTGAAGAGAACAAGAGACATTACAGTAGCCATTGTTGAATTTTCTATTGTCTGGTTTTGAAGGTCTGTAATGCCTTCATTATTCTGTCTTGATCAGTTTTATACCATTTTGTTTTGTATAAATTCATTATGTGTGAAGACATAGACAACTATTTAGAAGAAAACAATAGACATTATGGTAGCCACTGTTGATCTTCCAATGTCTTGCCTTAAAATCTGTGTCACTTACATTGTTTTCTTCTGATCTGCTTTGTTCTGTTTTGTTCTGTTTTGTTTTACCCTCTTTAAAAGAAATTCCAGTGAAAGTATTCAAAGCAGAATGAGTCAGTGTGAGCACACAATCTCAGAGAAGAAAGACTTGTGGTTAATGATCACGAAGAGAAATATTTCTTTTTTTTTTTCTTCATACAAGCTTGCATCAGGAGAGAAATATTTCTTAAAAATAGCAAGGGACCAGGAGAAATCAATTCATTAACTGCAGGATGATGCAAAGAAGAACAACACAAGACTGACTGGAGTCAATGAAAAATCAGGAGATAGCACAAAGAAACAAGAAAACTGCTCAGAGATGTCACAGCAGAAAACTTCCCAGGCAGGAAAAATAACTTGGCATACAGATATGTGAGGCATACAGAAATCCTATTAGCCATGAGAATAAAATCCATAGCCAGGCATATCATAGTCAAGATTCCAGCACTTCAAAATAAGAATAGGCTGTTAAAAGCTGCTAAGAGAAAAAAACAAATAACCTATAAAAGAAAGCCTGTCAGTATTGACTTCTCAGTACAAGCCTTCAAGTCAAAGAGAGCTTGTATTTCAAGCCAACTCTGATTGATGTACCCTGCAAAACTATTTCTCAAAATCAATTGAGAAATAAGAGACTTCTATGACAAAGAACACCTGATGAAATTCATGAACATGAAACCAGCATTCCAAAATGTTCTGAAGGACATTCTAGAAAGAGATAAGGACTACAATTCCATGAACCCCAGCAGAAGAAATCCACTAGGCAAGACAAACAATTAAGGGGAAAAAGAATACAGATTCTTAGCTAGGCATGATAGTGCAGAACTGTAATCCTAACACTCTGAGAGCTGAGGCAGGAAGATTCCAAGAGTTGGGCAATTTAGAAAGATCCCTCTTCAAAATAAGAAATAAGAAGAAATGGGAATATAGTTCAGTGGATGGGTGCTGGTTTCAATCCAGTACTGAAAAACAAAAACAGATTCTTGGAGCTTTACCCAGATACTGAATAATTTCTACAGAAATGGGACACAGGAAGTCATATTTTTAATATTTATTTTTAATTACTTTTGTTTTAGACATCTCAGGGTGGTCTTCAACTCACTAAGTAGCCGAGGTTGGCCTTCAACAGTCATCTTCCTGCTTCAGCCTCCAGGAATGTATCACAACAACCAGTTTCACTTTTCACCCTTGACATCATCAATTAATGTTCTCTAACCACATATTTTCCTAGGAAACCTACAATGAGAGACTTTTTCTATCCTAGATGGGCATAATAACAATGCTGTAGTAATTTCATGTGTCACTACATTTCCTTTTTGGATTTTCAAGAAGCTCAATGTGCTTCTCACACCTGTAATCCCAGGACTCTGGGCAGAAGAATTGCAAGTTTGAGGTCAACCTGGGCTACATAACAAAACCTTGGTTTTTAAAAAAAAAGCTGTTTCAAAAAAATAAGAAATGAAGAAGAAAGAAGAAGAAGAGGAAGAAGAAGAAGAAGGAGAAGAAGAAGAAAAAGAAGAGGAAGGAGAAGGAGAAGGAGGAGAAGAAGAAGAAGAAGAAGAAGAAGAAGAAGAAGAAGAAGAAGAAGAAGAAGAAGAAGAAGAAGAAGAAGAAGAAGAAGAAGAAGAAGAAGAAGAAATAATAAGGGGCTTGATATTAAACTGATACAATTTCTGTTCAAATTGTATATGGCTAAAAAAAATTTCAACCCTCTGTAAATCTTAATAATCCCTCCAGCTAGACAGGATGGCTCAAATCAGCTTCTCTAGAAGCTGAAGCTGTTGTATCAAGAGTTTGAGCCCCAAACCAGACATAGTGGTACATGGGAGCCTCCCAGCAATAAGGAAGCTTGAGGCAGGACAATCATTGCAAATTCAAGCCAGGCCTGGACTACAAAGTGAACCCAAAGCCAGCCTGAATTGCATAGTGAAACCTTGTGTCAAAAAGACAAAAAAGAAAAAAGTTCAAGCCCAACCTAAGCAGTTTAGCAAAAACCTGTCTCAAATAAATAAATAAAAAGAGTCATGGGTGTGACTCACCTCTCCCTGTGTTCCATCCCCAGAACCATGAAAAAAACTCTAAGGAAGACTGAGTAAAATATGGATGTGGTAAATTCTGGATGCTAAGTTCTGTTAGGAAAAAACAAAGTTACAAGCTCAATAGAACAAGTTTATTTCAGAGCAGACCTGAGAGGGACTGCCCTGAAACTTACACCAGACTGGTTGCCCTCATACAGGGATCAGGTATTTTTACAGGGTCGTGAGAGAGAGCTCAGTGACAGGGAATTGTGGCTATCTGCCAAGGACAAGATCTGACATAGCACTGGGGACTGTGGTTGCCCTAGGATGGGGCTTGGGAAAGAACAGAAATAGTGTTTTCTATCAGTAGCAGGGCGAATATGACAGGAGTTATGGGTACAGCTGTGCTGTGGGAGGTTTAGCGTGATCTCTGTTCAGTCTAGGATGGCAGCAGTCAGATTCCTTCAAGTTCATTAGAGTTTAAATCTCAAGGGTCTGGGCTGAGGATGCAGCTCAGCAGTAGAGTGCATGTCTCGCATGCATAAAGCCTGTACCACCAAACAAAACAAAACAAACAAACAGAATCTCAAGGGTCAGAAGGCATGAAGATCAAGTTTCAAGAACAACCTGGACTACATAGTGAGATCCTGTATCCAGAATAAGTAACTGACTGACTCAAGGGCAAATGAATTTGATTCCAGACATGATGTCCTCTGGACCTCATTTGGATGGAATTTGACAGTGGGAGGCATGGATTCTGTGCTGGCTATATTTTATTATCAAAGTGTCTTAAAGCCCCCCTCCCATGCAAAACTGGACAATGCTATTGAATGTAACTGTTCTGCAAATAGACAAGATGAACTTTCAGATTCTGGGTTTATTTTTGTTATTGCTGTCTTTGTGGTACCTGGAATTGAACTTGTGCTAGGCAAGCACTCTGTCTGAGTGTCATCCCCAACCCTTGCCCCATTTCCTTTTAACATAGGGTCTCGCTAAATTGCCAGACTGGCCTCAAACTTGCTATCCTCTTGCCTTAACGCAGAAATTACCAGCACTCACCACCACGCCTGGCTCGCTTTTTTTTTTAAATCTCTTTTTGTAATAGGTAATTGTGTACTCAAACATTTTTTCATGTCTTTTGTGTTCTTCCTTACCCTGCTTATCAATTAAGCATGGCCACAAGACTAATATTCTTCCTAGTGAAACATGAGAACTAACAGTGTCACCTCAGTGCAGAGGCAGCAGGATCTCTCTGCACCATTCTCTAATTTCTCTTCCCCTTCAATCACAAGCAGCTCAGAAACTGAAGAAGCCTGGACCAGTCATCTCCACGTGGAAAAGAGCAATTGATGAACAGTTTGTATTAGCAGGAAATAAATGTTTATGTTTTAAATGACTAATACTTTGGAGTTGCTACCTCAGCATAAACCCTTACTATCCAAACACTTCCCCACCTACTTCCTCTATTAATTACTCTCCTTTCATCTCTTCTTCAAATATGTTCAAGTATCTCCTATCAAAAGGAGAGAAAGAAGAAAAAGAAAGAAGAGGAGAAAAAGAAGAAAGGGAATTGGAGGGGGAGAAGGAGAGGAACCCAGATGTGGCAGGAAAGGTCTCTAATTCCAGCATTCTGGGAGGCTGAGGCAGGAAAATCTCAAGTACAAGCCTAGCCTGGGCAATTTAGCTATTTAGCAAGATTCTGTCTCAAAATAAATCCTAAAATGGGCTGGGGGTGTAGTGCAGTGTGAAGGCCCCGAGTTCAATCCCCCGTACTGAAAAACTCATCTGCTGATCCTACTACTACTCAAATTATCATGTATGTCTCTCTCATTAATTAATATGCATATATTTCTGGAAGAAACATCAATATTTGCTATCTTTACTCTCTCACAATCTGCTTACACCTTCATTCCTTGTTGGGGACCACAAATTCACATGGCTAACTTTATGTACTTCCCTATGGGATAAAAGGAAGAATTGGGACCATCAGTACCACCCATCTGAGATTTCCCACTGACTCTTCTAAGCATTAGATATCTACACCCTCTTGAGTCTGAGTCTTCAGATGAACTGTGATCATTCACTAGACCCACCTACTCACAAGACAGAGGGAATAAACCGTGGCTGCTTTGGGAGTGAGGGGGTCCAGAGACATTGACTTCCCAGCCATTGTTGGAATACGATCCTTGTCTCCATTTTCTTATTTTTCTTGCCACATTCTTGAGACTGACAATCGGAACTCTTGGCTGGGTTCCCAATAATTCCTGTTAAACTAGTTTCCAATTTCTTCATTCTTCAGAAACTATTTTCTTTAATATTACCAATGGCCACTAATTGCATAATTACATTCTGCACTCTCTTCTATCAAGGCTTTACACTCTTGCCAGTGATTTTAAATATTTTTATGACAATAGACACATTTGAAGGTCAGACAAGAACCAGGATACCTATTCCCAGAAAAGTATTCACACACATTTTAGGTAAATTTCAAAAATTTTTGCTTTTTTTTTTTTCAATAATGAGGATCATATCCAGAGCTTTGCACTGAGATACATTTGCCACCTTTTAAAAAATATCTGGGACCTGGTGGTCTTGCTAAGTTGCCCAGGCTGGCCCTGAATCTTCAGTCCTTCTACCTCAGCTTCCAAGTACCTAGGATCACGGACATGCATCACTTAGCCTAGCTCTTCAGAGAATTTTTTTTTTTATCGGTACCAGGGATCAAACTCATGACTGCATGCTTGCAAGGCAGGTGCTTAGGCCGCTGAGCTAAATCCCCAGCCCCTGAGAACTTTTGATTAGTAAACTACACCAAGATCTACCTGTAAATAGCCTAAACATGCCTGTACCTTGGATAGCAAATTCTGTTTTAATCTATACCTAAGAAAAAAATGAAGGTAAAGAGAACAAAAAACAAAAAAGTAGGTAGAGAGGTCAATCATTACTATAAAATAGTCACGTGTATTATTTCACTTCCAAATATATTTTCCTAAATCATTCCGAGGTTTTATCTATTTTTCCTTTTGCACTTATGTAAAGATTCCTTACCATCCAGTCTCTCATTCACCTCTCTCTTCATTCAGTCTTGGAGTAATAAACATCATGTTCTTCTAATCAAAGAAAAAAAAAGAGAAAACTGAGAAAAATATGTGCTTGATATAGGGGAACAAAATTCCTGATCTACCATATGTCCGGAACAAGTTTTGTCTTCTCTAAAATCAAAGAATGAATTTTAGGAACAATGGAGGCAAGAGCAGAAATATTTATTGAAAGAAAGAAAGTTTTTGTCTGAGAGACATAAGGGGTCCTGAGCGGGTTGCCAAAGATTCGGTATGTTCTAGGGAATACCGAAAGTGGGAAAAGTGGGAACTCATGAGGCAGACAAGTATGAGGTGGGACAGAGCTATGGTCAACCAATAAGTTTAATTGTTCTGGAGGTAAAATTGACCAAATCAGGGACAAATGGGGAAGCGAGTGTTCTTTACAAATCAGTGACTCTCCCCATAGAGGGTTGGGATGGTGATTCCTGGCTTCTCAAAGTGATCCAGATTTAATTCCTAAGGTTTATACTTAAGGGTGTGGTTGCTTTTGTTTTGCCTTCTGTGTTGAAATCTGCCCCACAGCAAGAGTTGTGTGTCTCCTCCAAGGTCACCAGACATCTGGTTTCTGTGCCAGCTTCATGGGCCTAGTCCTGTCTGACTCTGAGGTAGGTGTATTGCCATAAGTTTGAGGCTAGCCTGGGCTACATAGTGAGATCTTGTCTCAAAACATCAAAACAAAGCTGGGTGTAGTGGCTCACGCCTGTAATCCCAGCACTTGGGAGGCTGAGGCAAGAGGATCGTTGTGAGTTTGAGACCAGCCTGGGCTACAAAGTGAGCTCAAGGCCAGGCTGAACTGCATAGGGAGACCCTGTCTCAAAAAAAAAAAAAAAAAAAAATCCAAACAAAGGGCCGGTGTTTTAGGTTAGTGGTGTTAGTGCCTGCTTGGCAAACGCGAGGTCATGAGTTCCATCCCCAGCACAAAAACAAAAAAACCCTACATAGTCCTCAGTTCAAGAATTCCACTGGAAAGCCAGGAATCCTTTACTAGTTCAAAGACAAACTCCTGCAATAATAGTAGCCCAGTGGAATGAAAATCAGTGCTGATTAAAGCTTGATAGCTCACGCCTGTAATCCCAGCACTCAGGAGGCTGAGGCTTGAGGGTCATTGCTAGTTTTAGAACAGCCTGAACTGCACAATGAGACTGTTTCTCAAAAAGACAAAAAAATAAGTCTTGTCTTTAGTAGATAAGCATCATAATGGCTTTGATCTTCCTAGTTCTTTAGCTTTTCACCAAATTGTTCATTTAAAAAGTGAAAGTGAGGGCTGGAGATTTAACTCAGTGACTTAAGTGCCTGCCTGGCAAGCGTAAGGTCAAGAGTTTGATCCTTGGTACGAAAAAATTAAAATTAAAATTTTAAAAAGTGAAGATCAGAAGTAACCCTCAGGCTAGGGCTCTGCAATCCCAGCGCTGAGGATCACCACAAATTTGAGGTCTGCCTGAGCTATATAGCAAGACATTGTCTCAAACAAACAAAGAATAAGTAACCCACAAAGAGCACCAACTACGAAGGTGATCACTTAAAATTCCTTTTTTGTAATTTTAAAGGTAGTAAAACAGAACAGAAAATAGAGCAAAACAATAGGACAGTAGGAAATACACAAAGCCAATCAAACAACACAAATGTCAGGTTGCTCCCCTACACCAGTTATTATCATCTCAGCCTGTGTCACATCTGGCTGCTTCCAGGTGTGGAGGGGCAGGGGCAGAGGCGGCTTCCTCGCTGACTGGCAGGACCTTTGCCAGCACACAGCAAGGCTGTATGGCTTCCTTGCTGCTTCTCCCTGGCCAGTAGGGCCTCTGTTGACAAATGGGGCAGGGAGGGGAGGCTGCACAGTTCCCTTGCTGTTTCTCCCTGGCCAACAGGGCCACTGCCCCTGGTTTTCTCATCTTTGCTGGATTCCTGGATTATCTCTCTGCATGGGCTGCAAGTCTCAGTTCAGACCCTTCCTGTGTCCAGGAGACCCACCCTCTCCTCCTTCTCTTCCTCATGCTGCTATGTTCCAGGGTCTAGACACCAAAACTTGGACAGGTTCTTTCTCTGCTGCCAATTTCCTGGAAGTCCGACCACTTAAAATTTCTGAAGAAATAATCACATTATTTCATTCATTACCTACTCTCATCTGAGATTTGAGGGTCAAAAATAGTTTTTGTTGATTAAGAAATAATAAAAATAAATCATCCAAAAACTAAATATATTTTGAAGCACAAGAGAAGAAGCAGCGTGTTTGTAAAAATTCATAGTGGTCTGACCTGTTAAATGGCAATGAGGGTAAAAGTACCTGCCAATATTTAGAGGGGAGCGTTTGATAATACAGGATGACTGAAGGTCATAACTTTTTGATTATTCTCCTTTTTGTTATTTATTACTGGAATTTAATTATTTTCTTCTCCTAATATAATACTCAGTTAACAGTTTGCTAACAGACCACATTTCCGGCTTACTGTTGCATTGTTATGACACTTTCCCAGTAAATTTCAGTCTCCTTTTCTGATTTTTTTTAAGAGATGCTTTGGGAAATCCAGCTGAAATATACAGCTTGTGAATATATTTATTTCCACTTCTGTGAATTAATTTGTAGTTTCAGTTGGAAACTATCAGCAGCTTCTCTCCTATCAATATTTCTGGACTGCTTCTTGGTCCTGAATATCCTTCACAACAGACATCAACTTCAGTTGTCCCTTACTATTGGGACAGGTCAATTTACATTATCTATCTTTCTTTGGTCTTTTGTCACAAACAAAAAAAAATTTTTTTGAGACAGTTTCTCTATGTAGTTCGGGCTGGCCTTGAACTCACTTTGTAGCCCAGGATGGCCTCGAACTCACAGAGATCTGCCGGTCACACCTACCCGAGAGCTGGGAGTGCCGGGATTACAGGTGTGTGCCACCATACCTGGCACAGACAAATTTTTGAGGTCCCCTCAAGTCAACTACCAAAATAGGGTTGTCTATCAGACCAGCTGTAATTCTTCATCAGGTAAATTGGTTGTGAAAAAAAAAACTAATAATTTTTTCAGTTTTGTAGATTTTTTGTTTCTCTCTTAAAACTTTATCTGAAGTTCTGGATCTATATTGATGATATGGAATTGGTTAACTGAGAGATTTTTCTCTACCACCCCTCTCTTCTTCATAAATGAATGTGGGGTTTCAGAAAACAGTTTCTGGGTGTGTATTGCAAAGTTATGTTTATTTCCAATAGGGTCTTCTACCTTTATGCCAAAGCAGGCATCCCTTGTTAAACAGGGAAGATTTTGCATCAGTGGAAAAGTTAGAAAAAAGTTGCATCCTTTTCAGAGAGGTAACTGTTTTGTGTGCTGTGAAACTCAACTGTCAACATAACATTTTGAACTGTGTTCAGGATCTATGGGGTTTTTTCTTTATACAAAAAAAGTATTGGCCGGGCGTGGTGGCTCTCACCTGTAATCCCAGCACTCGGGAGGCTGAGGCAGGAGGATCGTTGTGAGTTCAAAACCAGCCTGGGCTACAAAGTGAGCTCAAGGCCAACCTGAACTGCATAGAGAGACCCTGTCTCAAAAAGACAAAAAAAAAATTTTTTGACTCAACCTGTTTGACCAAAAAGTACAAGACATCATTCTCATATAAATTTTTAAAAATAATAGAATAAAAACAAAAGTGTTACCTACATGAGCAAATTATGTGGTAAGACATTTTAACAAATTTCACAGTTTTAGCAAATGAAAAACTGCTTCCAAGGTACTATACTGTTTGGCATTTTTACTGCAAGTTTTAAATCTTAATGTTATTCAACAATTCATCTCTAAAAAAGTGATAGTGTTTATAAGTATGAAAATTATTACATCTAGCTGGGCGTGGTGGTACACTCCTGTAATCCCATCACTCAAGAGGCTGAGGCAGGAGGATTGTTGCAAGTTGGAGACCAGCCTGGGCTACAAAGTGAGCTCAAGTCCAGCCTGAACTGCATAGAGACCCTGTCTCAAAAAGACAAAAAAAAAAAAATTATTATATCTAGTAGGTCACACTCTACAATTGTCTACATAAGACAGTTCTTTATAAAGTTTGGTTTTTAAAAAAGGCAGAATGTCTTGATAATTACCAGTTGTTTCAATGACTAAAATCAGAAAAATACAGTAACATTAATATTATTTTGCTTTTAGAAATCCAGAAATGATTCTAAGAAATAAGCAATAATGATATAAGATGTGATTAATATACTGTATGTCTTTTAAGCCCAAGCAAACTTTCCATTGCAGAGAGAGCAAGTCTGACTTTGACATTCATAACATCCTTTGTCCAGAACAGGACCCTGCTGTAAACTACTATTCGAATAGAGTTTCTACTGTAAAGCTATTTATTTCCATAGAGGTTTTTATTTCAGAACATAGCTACAAAGTGGCAAGTGACTAAGTCAGTGATGAAGAATTTGTACTACAGGTTGAATATTCCTTCTCTGGAATGCCTGCAACCAGAAATGTTTTAGATGTTTTCAGATATTGGATTATTTGCATATACATAATGAGACATCTTGAGGAGGGGACCCAAAACGGAACTCAAGATGCATTTGTTTTATACAGCCTGGAAGAAATTGTATACATTTTAGTCCATTTAGTACATTAAGTCATTAAATTTAATACATTTTTTTATTTTGACTGAGACTTTTCAGAGGTCAGCAGTGAAACTTTCCAATTGTGGCATCATGTGCAGCTATAGTTTGGATTTTGGAGTATTCTGGGTTAGAGGTCAATGATGCCCAACCAATATAATCAATGCTAATATAATAATTGCTAGTGTTCACCAACAAACCAAGGCCTAAAAGTGTTTAGGTCAGATTCCAGAATGAAACCAGGGATGGTGGCACATGCCTATAATCCCAACACTGAGGAGGCTGAGGCAGGATGATTGCCAGGTGCTCAAGGCTAGCCTGGGCTAGTGAGTTCAAAACTTAAACTGTGAGACCCTGTCTCAAACCTGCCTCCCCAAAGATTCCAGAATGAATCTTCTATATGGACAGTAATAATTTCCATGAAATCCAAAGATACCTCATGTGGTCCTTCCAAAACTGCATAATTTTCCAGATGACTTTTCTCTGCTTATACAGCCTATTCATCCCTTCAATTTTTTTGTATCTAGTTTTGCAGTATATTCTTGATTTTTTGTTTCTCCTCCTTCTCCTCTTCATCTTCTTCTTCCTCCTCCTTCTTCTTCTTTTGTCTTTTTGAGACAGGGTCTCATTGTGTAGTTCAGACTGACTTTGAACTCACTCTGTAGTCCAGGGTGGCCTAAAACTATCCTCCTGGCTTAGCCTCCCAAGTGTGAAGATTATAGGCATGTGCCACCATGCCTGGTTTTGTTTCTTTCTTTGCACTTTCTCCTGGACTTCAATCATCTTGGCCAATTTCCAGGACAAGATATCACTTACTAGGAATAGTGGAGTAAGAGCAAAAATAATTGAGAGGAAACCATCTGTGTCCTTCACAGCCCACTGTACAAAGTATTCAGCCAAGCCGTTATATTAAAGGTTTCTGTAGCAACTCTTAGGAGAACTTATGCTTGAGCAGTGGTCTCTAACACTGTCCCAGGGTTATTAGTGAACTTCAGATGGCCCCTGGTTGCTCTCATCTTTATCAGTTCTAATGCATACTCTCGAAGTTTAAATTCACCAAACAGAAGCAGCAAGGCCAGATTTTATGTTTTTCAAACATTTGTGTATAACCCATTCCTACTTCAGGGGCTGGGGATTTAGCTCAGTGGCATAAGCACCTGCCTTACAAGCATGTGGTTGTGAGTTCAATCTCAGGTACCAATAAAAAAATAAAAATATCCTACTTCATTTTACAAGATACCCATTAAGGGACACCCTGATTCTCTTTTGATCTCTTCAAAATCTTCCTCTTCACTTGGAGATGGGTCCTGATCTCTCTTGGTGTGAAGAACTTAAAGTTTCAAATGAGTTTTTAACCATGATTTCACTGAGTGTTATGCTTTTCATTTCTTTTTCTACTCTTCTGTTTGGTTTTCTTAGCCTATGCCCATTTTCTTTTCTTTCCTTTGTTTTTTTCCCTGGTGTCTTGGTTACTCTTCTCATTGCTGGGATAAAATACTTGACACCCAAAATGAAAGAAGGATAATTTTATTTAGCTCACATTTTATGGAGGTTTCAGTCTACACTCATCTGGCTTCAAGGGAGGGTGGCTATGGAAGAGGACAACAATTCATGGCAGTGGAAAACAGCAAAATCAACAAGAGCCAAAAGGGAGGAGTGCATGTAAAGACTCTTTATGACCATTATATTCTGTGTAGGCCACCTATAGGGTAGGTGTAGCACTCACTCCTATAAACCCAGCATTGGACAATGAATGAATCACAAATTGTGGAAGCCTGCTTCCATGACTGTATGAGGCTTTGGGAGGACATCTAGACACAAACCATAACTCTTGGTTCTCTGCAAAATTCTTTCTCTAAGTTGCTGCCTTACTGAATGGTATAGTGTTCAGGGTCATTCCTGGGTCTTATTTTCCTACCCAAAGAATTTTCCAGGACAACCAATGAACAATTAAATATAAACTTTTATTCAAAATAAAGGAAAAAAAGGGCTGGGGATTTAGCTCAGTGATGTAAGCACAAGGTCATGAATTTGATCCCCAGTACCAAAAAATTAAAAAAAGAAAAGAAAAGAGCAAGAAGAAATGTATCTCGCAAGCAGGATCAGCTACCACAGAAACAGGAAGACAACTGAATGGCAAGAATGCAGTAGCAGTGACGTTAATACTGTCATCTTCTTTGCCAGTGCTGTAGTTCATGACATAAGCAAGCACAAGGTACTGAGTTGGATTCTGGGTACCTCCACCAAAAGTTAAATACTGTCATTTTCTATATCTTCATAGATCCAATCTGCCAGAAGTTATTTCACCTACACATCCTGGCTGTGATTCACAGGCCACATTCATTGCCAATCAGGTCACATTGTTACATTTTATTCTTACCCTCCTGTCTAGATCATAATGATTGGCAGGTTGAATCCTGCCTCCCATCCAGCCTACCATGCCCTAATCTCCTACCTCATTGCTAGGTAAATTTTGACATTTCTTCAGTTACACCAATTAAAGTGGACTCTGTTTCTAGAAAGCAAACAAGTTCTTACCGGTTTTTTTGTTTCAGGAGGCCAAGGCAAGACAATCACTGTGAGTTTAGGTTCAGCCTGGGCTACATAAGCAAGTTCAAGGCCAGCCTGCACTAGTAGGTGAGACTCTGTCTCTAAATAAATAAATAAAACAGGAGTTGACTAAATGACATATTTGATAACTTCACATCCTGTGAAATTGGTATACTGTATTCAATTTTCAGATTAAGGTCCAAGTCTTTCAAAGTACAGAGTCAAAATAAATTCAGGAGAACCCATCTTCTTAAATGCTGACACTTTCTGAAAAGATGTTGGTGGCCTCCTGATTGACTATTCAGAGATAGTTCCACAGACAAGTCCTCAGAACTAAAGCAGATCCTCTTTCCTCAGCATCCTGAGTGCTGGAATTACAAGCATATGCTTTTGCTCCTGGTCTTATTCCTTGAATGTTGAGACAGTGGCAAACATTCAAAATATCAACCAAATGCAAAAGGAATGAAACTTATAACAGGAACTAGACTTTACAAAGCTGATGAAAGTGACATAAGAGAATTCTTAAAATCATATACAATGCTCATGGCAACTGGGGCCCTGCAATTAAATCAGTTAACAGTAAAGACAGAGAGAAGAAAAAAGGAATATTTTTCAAAAATAATTCCCATTCCATGCCTGTAATTCAGCACAAGGTAGGCTTACAAGGTAGGAGGATAGCCCGGGCTACAGAAGGGAATTCAAAAGCAGCCTATGCAACTATATAATAAGATACTGCCTCAAAAACAAAACAACGAAAAATAAAGCAAAGCAAAACAAAACCTTACGAAATAATCTGCATAGCCAGGCTTGGTGGCACACTCCACAATCCTAGTACTCTGCAAAAATTCAAGCCCAGTCTGGTGAACCTAGCAGCTTAGTGAGAGCCTGTCTTGAAAAAAAAAAAAGCTAAAATGGATGGGGATGCAGCTCAATGCAGAGGACCTGGGTTCTATCCTCAGTATTTTGATAATAATGATGAGGATGATAATATGCATATACAATAATTAAGGAAAACCATTAGGACACCTGATTGGGCTTTTGGTAGTTTTTATAAAATAACTCTACCTTCTAAGAGAGTGAGAGAGCCAGGCATCTATAGTTGCAGCACTCTGGAAGGCTGAGAAAAAAGGACTGCAAGTTTGAGTCCAGGTTGAGCAACCCAGCACTTAATGAGGTACTGGTTCAAAATTTTAAAAGGAAATATTAAAAGGACTGGGGATTGAAACAAAGCCTTTGTAAATGGGAAGGAGAGGAAAGGATGAAGGGCGGGTAAGGGAATGGGGAAATTTGTATCATGTGCAGATACAAATTCTCTATGATGAAAGTGATCATTATACGTATCTAAAACATACCAATTAAATCTGATTTTAAAAAAAGAGAAAAAGGCTAGCAATTGAGCCATGAGTTTCATCCCCTGTATGGAGTGGGGAAAAGAGAAAGGAGAAAGAAATATGATGCAAACAAGAAGCCCACAGACTGGGGGGAAATATATTTTTAAATCACATACAAGGTGCAGGATTTCTTCACAGAAAATACAACAAACTACAAAAACTCAATGAAAGAAGTAATCATCCTCTCCAAAAGACAACCTTATTTTGGTTTGGTGTTTAGGGTTGGGCCAAGCTTCATACATCCTAAGCAGTTGCCCTACCATTAAGCAATGTCTCCGCTCAAGACTAAGATTTTCTTTTTGTCTTTTTGAGACAGGGTCTCATTATGCAGTTCAGGCTGGTCTTGAACTCATTTTGTAGCCCAGGCTGGTCTCAGACTCCCAAGGATCCTCCTGCCTTAACCTTCCAAATGCTGGGATTACAGGTGTGCACTACCATGCCCAGCTCAAGACAAAGATTTTTAACAGGCATTTCACCAATAAACACATGAGAATGTTAAATGAGTGCTCAAAGTATGCACATTCTTCTTTGTCATTGGAAAGAAACAAATTAGAACCCCATGGAGATAGTGTTACACATGCACTAGGCTGGCTAAAGATCCAAGACTGATTAGCCCAAATGTAGACTGGTAATGCCGAGCAATTAAAATTCTCATCCCATTGTTGGTAAAAACGTAAAATAATGTAATCTCTTTGGAAAACAAGTTAAAGTTTCTTTCTTGAGACAGAGTCTTCCTGTGTAGGTCAAGCTGGCCTTGAACTCACCATGTTGCCCAGGCTGAACTCAAACTCCTGACAATCCTCCTGCCTCGGCCTCCTGCATGCTGGCATTATAGGCATGTGCCACCATGTCCAGCATAACTCGAAGCTTCTTGGAAATTTCTACACACAACTACCAGATGATCTAGCCATTTTTCTAAGTGTTAGCCAAAAGGAAAGGAAATATATGTCCTGTAAATACCTGTATGTGCATATTCATAGCAGCTTTATTGGTACACAAATATTGAGGAACTGGAAGCAATCAGCATATGCTACCTTTACTCTTTGACACAGCCACAATCTTCAAACTGTGGGTATTGGAACTATCCCAGATCTAACATCATCCATCATCCCTTCATCACAGGATCACTTGCTCAACATTCAAAGCACTGTACATGGTGGCCAAATCTGGGGCATGAGGTGGTCAGGAAGCAAACTGGCTTCTGCATTTAAAGGGAGGAGTCTGATTCCCATCAAGAGTAGTCAGTAAACTGGACTCCTAAATCAGTTAAGTGGCTGGGTGTGGTAGCACAAGCCTGTAATCCCTGCACTCCTGGGATGGCTGTGAATTTGAGGCCAGCCTAGGCTACATGGTAAGACACTGCCTTGATAAGACAAAGACAAACAAGGAAATCAGCATGCAGGTTCAGAGGTGGGGCAGCCAGAAACAATTACAGATGTCTACTTGGTTTAAGTGTTATCATTACAGGCAGCTCAGTTACAAATATAAGCAGTCAGACAGGGCAGGGCCCTTGAAGGAGCCAGTGCAGAAGACCAGATACCTTGCAACCTTGGAGGAGACAAATTCCTCCTGCTGTGGGCCAGACCTCAAGAGAAAAGGCAAAATAAATGCAACTACACCCTAAGTATAAACATAAGGGACTGATATTCTAAGTAGGTGTGGATCACCTTGAGGAAGCCAGGAGTCACCATCCCAACCCCTACAGGAAAGAGTCACTGCTCTTTAAGAGTCACTTGCTACATGGCTTCCTCATTTGTCCCCAATTTAATCAATTTTACCTGAGCAATTAATCTTACTGCTTGACCATAGTTCTGTCCCACCTCATGCTTGCCTGCCTTGTGAGTTTCCATTTTTCCCCATCTTGGACCCATCTTGCCTCACAGTTTTGCTCTACAAAAGTCCCTAGAAAAGGCAGAGTCTTTGGCAATTCACTCAGGACCACTTCTGTCTCTTTCAGACAGAAGCTTTCTTTCTCTCAGTAAATATATTCTGCTCTTAACCTCCGTTGTTCCTAAAATTCATTCTTCTATTTTAGAGAACACAAACTTGTACCAAACAAGTTTGTGCAGGTTAGAACATTTCCCTATATCATTATGAACAAGGGAAATTAGGAACATGTTAGTAGGATCATGTGCAGGCAGAATTAGGTAAATACACCCTTTCTATTAGTAGTTATTGGCTTGAATACAGTCTGCAGTACTGAGAATGTGGCTCAATGGTAGAGCATACACCTAGCACCCAGGAAGCCTCAGGTTAAATTGATACCAAAAATAAACAAACACAAAAAGGTCTATAAAATTTTTTTTGTTCTTGAGAAATTTTAGTTAAAGTATTGATTCATGGTGGGTCATAATAAGAAATGATGACAATAGGAACATACTGGCCTGAGTTTTTCCACTACATGTGTAAAACCTGAAACGGAATGATTAGGTGTTAAATACTTTGATTCTTAGTCTTCAAGTGGTGTTATTTAAAACTGAATTACCAGGACCAAAAATATATCTCAGTAGTAGAACACTTGCTTAGTATGCATAAAACCCTGGATTCAATCCCCAGCACTGCCAAACAAAACAAAACAACCCAGTACTCCGGAGGGTCAACCCTGCCTCCGGAGGCAGGAGGATCATTTCAAGTTTGAGACCAGCCTAAACTACAAAGCAAGCTGTAGACCAGCCTGAAACTGCGTAGCAGGATCCTGTCTCAAAAAGGCCAAAAAATTTTTTTTTTCCAAACTAGGCTTACTAGTGATATAGGGGAAAGAAACTCCCAATGTACAAGATGTCTGGTACAAGTGTGTAGTCTCTAAAGTCAAAGAATGAATTTTAGGAACAATGGAGGTTAAAAGTGAATATATTTATTGAGAGAAAGAAAATTTCTGTCCCAGAGAGATAGAGAGGGGTCCTGAGTGAGTTATCAAGGATCTAGACTTCTCTAGGAATTTTTGTAAAACAAAACCACAAAGTAAGGTGAATTCAAGATAGGGAAAAGTGGGGGCTTGCAAGGCAGGTGGGCATGAGGTGGGACAGAACTATGGTCAACCAATAAGATTATGACTATGATTGCTCAAGTAAAATTGATTATAGTGGGAGCAAATAGCAAGTGGAAGCTGGGCCTTTGCCTGTAGTGAGTCTTTCTGGCTTCCTCACGTTTATACTTAGGATGTGGGTGCATTTATTTTGTCATTTGTGGTGAGATCTGGTCCACAGATGGAGGTGTCTGTCTGCTCAAAGGTTGCAGGTGAAAGGTTTTTTGCCCTAGTATAAATTACTGTACAATTATGGTGGTGGTCTAATGTGGCAAAATGCCAAAGCAGGAGTGCTTACCACTTCCTGCTTCTTCTTGAGCCCTAATTGCAACTCCCCTTCCTGTTTTCATGCACAGAGAATTCCAATTGGTTCCTCACACATCATCAATGCCTGCCCCATGTGCCACTTCCAATCAGAGGTCATATACCCTCTGCCTCTCTGTATCCAATTGAAGGAGACAGCCCAGCCGTCATGGGTTGTTTGCTCCTTTCCATGTCCTCAATAAACCTGTTTGTTTTATACTTTTTGCTTCTCTATTGTGCCAGAATGCTCTAATAGCAAGATATCTGGTCTTTTGCACTGGCTCCCTCAAAGGCCCAGCATTAAGTGTCTGCCTATAATATTTCTATGTAGCTTAGCTTCCTATAACACTAGATAACTCTGGTGGCCTGTGCCTGTAGTCCCAGCACTGAGGAAGCTAAAGTAGACAGGGTCATTTGGGACTAACCTGAGCAATATAACAAGACCTCATATTAAAATTAATTAGATAACTAAATGAATAAAAATTATCTGAATTTTTTATTTTAAAGAGAATAAAATCAAACAAAACAGAATAAAGCTAATCAGAACAGAACAATGAAAGTGATACAGGACTTCAAAACAAAATAAGAAATAAACAATTGGTACAATAATGTCTCTTTTTTTTCTTCAAAATAGCTGTCCATAGTATCAGACATAATAAAATACAATTTAAAAAAACAGAATAAAACCAATCAAAACAAAATAATATGAAAGCATTACAGGACTTCAAAGCAAGATAATAGGAAATCAACAATGGCTAACATAACACATTCCATTATTTTCAAAATTGCTGCCCATGCCATTAGACACAATAAAAATCAAATAGAACAAGACAGAATAAAACCAAACCTAACAAAGCTATGAAAACAGGCCATTCATGGACTGTAGGGAAAGAGAACAAGAAGTCACCAAGAAGCAAGCCCTCCCTGTCAAGCCAGACCCCTTCCTGTACAGGTTGGGAAACAAGAAAAGCCAGTCTTCCCTCTCCTCCCCATTAGTGACTGGTTGATTCAGAGAAACAGGCTGTGATGACAGCTATTGAGGTGAAATGTAATTTGATGCTTGTGTGTCTTGCTGTTTCACTGACTTTGCAGGTCTAGGGCCAGTGGTCTGATCGTCTATACAGAGGATAACAATATTCAGTGTGGCACTTATGGGGCATCTCCTTCTGAAGGTGGTGGCCATTGTTGACTCCCTATTACCTTGTTTTGAAGTCCTGTATCATTTTCATTGTTTTGTTGGGTTGGGTTTTATTCTGTTTTGTTTTGTTTGATTTTGTTATGCCTGATGGCATGGGCAGCTATTTCAAAGATAACAAGATATATTATGGTAGCAATTTTGGATTTACTATTGTCTTGTTTTGAAGTCCTTTACTACATTCATCATTTTGTTTTTATGAGTTTCTGTTCTGTTTAGTTTGATTTTTACTATGTCTGAAGGTATCTGCAGTTATTTTGAAGACAATAAGAGGTATTATGGTAACCAATGTTGATTTCATATTGTTTTCAAGTCCTATGTCACTTACACTGGTTTGTTTTGATTGACTTTACTATTTTATTTTGTTTGGTTTTATTCTCTTTAAAGTAAAAAAAAAAGTATGAAACAATACAGGAATTCAAAACAAGATAAGAAATTAGCAATGTTTACCACCTTCTCTTTTTAGATGTTTTCTCCCCTATTGCTTTCATAGTATCTATTTACATTTTTGGATCCCACTATCTCCTTGAGCTGTCTATTCTAGGAGATAGCACAGTGTTCACCCATGTGACCCGAACCACTTTGCCCATGAGCATGATCTCTCAAGTTGCATCCATTTACCTGCAAGAGCCTCAAGGTTTTCCTTCTTTATAACTGAGTAGCTTTCCATTGTATGAAAATGTCACATCTTCATTATCCATTCTATGGTTAGTGGAAAAGATACCCCTGCCTTTTCCTGGTTTTGTGTCACATGGGACATTGTTTCCTCTTCTTTGACTTTCAATCTATGAATTTCCTTTCCAGTTAGATATATACAAGAAACACATATTCTAGAGAGATATGGATCTTATTTCTTAATCCAGTCTCCCTGTGTTTCTTTTTATTGGTGAATTGAGGCCATCTACATTAATGGTTACAACTGGCATGCACTGGCTCATCTCTGCCATGCTGTTCTCCTGCTGTTGACCCCCTACTTTTCCCCTTTGTTCAATTGCCTGCCCTGTTTGGCAATCACCTTCTGCTGCTATTTCCGGAACCACAGTCATCTTTATCTCTCTAGAATATCTTTCAGAGCTCTTTGTAGGGTTAATTTGGTGGAAATGAATTTCTTTGGTTGTTCTTTATCATGGTAGTATCTTATTTTTCCATCAATTTTGAAAGATAGTTCTGTAGGGTACATCAATCTGGGTTGGAATTCATCTTCTTTCAGGATTTGAAACACTTTACTCCAAGCTCTTCTTGACTTGATAGTCTGTGATAAGTCTGCCATGATTCCAATGGGTTTTCTTCTATAAGTGATCTGTTTCTTTTCTCCAACAACCTTTACTATTCTGTTCTTGTGTTGAACTTCTGGGATCCTGATTTTTTTTTTTTTTTTTTTTTTTTTTTTTTAGTTCTGGGGTTCAAACGCACAACCTCCACTTGCCAGGCAGGTGCTTATGCCACTGAGCTAAATCCCCAGCATGGGATCCTGATTATTATGTCTGTGTGTACATTTATTTTGGCCATGGCTAGTTAAAATTCTATATGCCTCACTCATCTGCATGCCAGGTTCTTTGTTTGAGAAGCTCTGGGCCATTACTTCTGTAAATAATCTCTTTATGTAGTCTGTGTTGACTCCTGCTTTTTCAATGACATCTATCATTCTTAAATTATGTTTCTTTGCATCATCTTGCATCTCTTGAATTGCTTTTTCCTGGTTCCTTGTTTTTTATTTTTTTCTCATTTTTAAGAGATCTTTTCTTTCATGATTGCTAGCTGAAATCCTGTCTTCAAGACCTGAAAGTTTATCTTCTAGCTGTTGTGGTAGCACACACTTGTAATCCCAGCACTTAGAGGCTGAGGAACAAAGATTGAGGATCACTGTGAGTTTGAGACCAGCCTGGGTTACAAAGTGAGCTCAAGGCCAGCCTGAACTGCGTAGCAAGATCCTGTCTCAAAAAGACAAAAGAAGAAAGAAAGAAAGAAAGAAAGAAAGAAAGAAAGAAAGAAAGAAAGAAAGAAAGAAAGGGAAAGGAAAGGAAAGGAAAGGAAAGGAAAGGAAAGGAAAGGAAAGGAAAGGAAAGGAAAGGAAAGGAAAGGAAAGGAAAGGGGAAGAGAAAAGAAAAGTTTATCTTCAGTCTCTTTCAAGTGGTTTTGCCAGCTTTCAATGGAGTTTTAATTTCTTGGATATCTCTCTGAATCTGTTTCATGCATTGTAATCCCTTCCTATATTGTTCATTCAAGGTTTCCTTCATTTTTCTACGCTCTTCTTTTTCATCCATGTCTTCTTTTGATATGCTCAGCAATTCTTTGAGATATTATTTCTAATTTGAATACTTTTACAGCCTCATGAAGTTGTCTCATTACTTCAGTTGCTATCCTTTCAGAGATTTCCACCTTCTTCTACATCTCTATTTCCCAGACTTGTTCTGTGTGGGCTGGAGGTCTGGGATTGCCTTTTGCTACTTCATCCTGACATTTTCCTGAGTTCCTCCCAACAAGCTTGTTCCCAGGCTTTTTTCACACTGGCCACCCTTCTTCAGTGTACAGGAATGGGCCAGGCACCTGGGCTTCTCTGAACCCAGGCTCCCAGGGAGGAGTGGGCCATGGGGCAAGCCTGACCAGACCTGTAAGGCTACACCAAGGTTTCTCCAATGGGTGCATAGTGACAAGATGGCTTCTTCTCTCAGCCTGCATGGCTGCATGGGGACTCTTGATGGCAGTAGGCATGCAGGGACATGTCCTTATGGTTCTCCACGCCCACACTAGCAGCCCACAGGAAGCAAGCCCCTCCAATGGCATGTGGGCACATAGAGTGCATCTGGTTATTTCTCCATGCCCATGCTGGCTGCCCACAGGAAGTAAACCTTCTGATGGTGGTGGGCACACCAGGGCAGTCCCGCATCTCTTCAATATTCATAAGCAAAAATGTGAGCCTTACCTAAATGTCATAGTTCATAAAAAATTAACTTAAAATGGATTACATAAAACTATAAATTGTTTGGGCAAAATGTTTTTTGAGCTAGGTGTGGTGATGCATATCTGTAATCCCAGCACATGGGAGGCTAAGGCAGGAAGATCATCATGAGTTCAAGGCCAATCAGGGCTACATAGTGAACTCAAGGCCAGTCTGAATAAGACCCTGTCTCCAAAATGAAACAAAACAAGCAAGAATATAATCAGTCCTAGGGGAATTCTCTTTTCTTCCTATTTTCATTCTAGCCCCAGGGATAACCTTAAGCAATCTTCTCACAAGCAAATCACTTTGACCTGTTACACATGCAGAAGTGGAATTACTGCATATAGAAAGAATATGCTCCTCAGTGGCTACTTTTGTTGCAACATTATATTTTTGAGATTCATCCATATTGTTAAATGTATGGAGGATTATTCTCATTGCTTTGTATTACTATTTCCTTGTGCAAATATATCAGAATGTATCTACATACTTTTGATAGGCATTCATATAGTTCTCTGTTTTAATGTTTTTTGTTTTGTTTTGTTTTGTTGTCTTTTTGAGACAAGGGCTCATTATGCAGTTCAAGCTGGCCTTGAGCTCACCTTTGTAGCTCAGGCTGGTCTCAAATTCACAATGTTCCTCCTACCTCAGCCTCCCAAGTGCTGGGATTACAGGCTATTTTAAACTTTCAAAGCACTGTTTCAACATTTAAACCAGTGACTTTTGGTGAATTCAGGTATCCTATTTGTTTATTTGTACTAGGGATTGCAACCCTGGGCCTTCCACTGAACTTCACCTCCAGTTCTTTTTTATTTTCATTTGCTACTTTTTTGTTTTTCTTTTGAGTCAGGGTCTTGCTAGGGTGCCCAGCTCATACTTGGAATCTTCCTGCCTCAGCTTCCCAGGATGTTGTGTTACAGAGGTAGATACTACTTCACACAGTTTGTTTGTTTGCTTGTTTTAAAGAGTAGAAAATTTTATTTAGGGAGAAACAACTCCTGAGAGAGTTGGGAGGGGCCCTAGAAAGTGGGTTGCCCCACACTGAGTTTAAATGTATACATTTCTGTTGATTATTTTCCAAATAACTCTCAGTGTGGGTTTTGGAGTAAGAACATTGTGCCATAGGGTTGAATTTATCTGAGACGGATTGCAATATGAACAATAGGAAAACTTAAACTACTGGGATTTTTGGATTATTAGGACTGTATTTGGTCTAAATTATTAATGCAATTTGCGGGATGTGATGGTGCATGTCTGTAATCCCAGCACTTGGGAGGCTGATGCAGGAGGATTACTATGAGTTTGAGGCCAGCCTGGGCTACATAGTGAGTTAAAGACCAGCCTGGACTACATAGCAATACCCTGTCTCAAAAACAAAGGAACAAACCAAGAAAAAAGTTCCCTTCCAGGTCACAGCTCCAGTGACATACCTCTTTTGCCCAGGCTCTATAACCTACCAGCACATTCTGCCATGGGCTCATCAAAAGACCCACCCACAGATGAGTACAGTGTATACATGATCCACCCACTCTCCAAAAGCTCCATCACTGAACACAAGACTTTTGGGGGACATTTTATTTATTTGGGGTTTTGTGTTGTTTGTTGTTGCTTGTTTTGTTTTGGCTTTTGGACCAGGGTTTCACTTTGCAGTTCAAAGTGGCCTTGAGCTCACTACATAGCCCAGGCTGACCTTGAACTCATGGTGATTCTCCAGCCTCAGCCTCCCAAATACTGGAATTACAGGTGTGAGCTGTCACGTCCATCTTGGTGGACATTTTAGATCTAAATCATAACACTTTAAGACATTAAGACCCAAATGTCACTCATTTGGCTCCCTAAAGTATTCAGATACTGCACCCAGCACTGTATTCATGCAATAATTTTTAGAATAAAATTCAAAGTGCTTAACCCAATTTGCAAGTCCCTACACATTCTAACTCTGCTTACCCCCTCAGCCTTATCTACCATCTGGTTTTTTTGTGTTTTTTTTTTTATTTAAAGAGAAAAAAAAAACAGGAAAAAGGTAGAAATATTACATAATTTCAAGAAAAGAAGATAAACAGTAAAAAAATCACTAGTTGATAAATTACATATTGTTCTTTTAGAAATAGTTATTCAGGTTACAGAATTAAAGCACACAAAGTGGACACTAAAGAAGTGAGAGTGCAAACAGATCTGTTCGACAATTCAACCAGAACCTAGGAATATGGTCATCAATCCCATGCACCTAAACATACATGCAGCTATGTCTTTTATAGTACTTCCTATTTCCTCTTTTCTTACAATAGCAATTATACATTTTTAAAATTTTATTTAAAGAGAAGAAAAAAAAGCAAAACAGAAAAAAGGGTAGCAAAAATACAAAATTCTAAAAGAAAGAAAGAAAAAGGAAAATGAGAAAAAGCCCCACTAAGAAATCAGTAATTTATAAATTACATACTGTCATCCTGGATGTAGTTGTTCAAGTTACAAAGTTAAAGGGTACACAGTAAACATTCAAACAGTCAGACAACAAACAGTTCTGCTTAAAGATCCAACAAAGATTCAGCAATATGGTCATCTATTTTTCACACTCAAACATACATGCAGTTATATCCCTTAGAGCACTTTCTTTTCCTCTCTTTTTTACAATAGCAATTACACATTTTGGTTTTATTACACTTGTAGTTCTTATTTACTTTTTACACTAGAGACACAATATGATATTTATAAATATGATTCTTATTTATTTCACTAATGAGGATAGTCTCATGTTGTCTCCATTTACCCATGAAGGCCTCAAGATCATCCTTTTTATAGCTGAGTAATATTCCATTGTATAAAAATGCCACATCTTTTTCATCCACTCTGCAGTTGATAGGCATCTTGGTTGTTTCCAGGATTTAGCTATCACAAATTGTGCAGTTATGAACATGGGTGCACATATATCTCTGCGATATGAGCTTTTCAGTTCATCAGGATATGTTTCATATTCCCCAGGAGGGGGATAGCTGGATTGAATGGGGCTTCCAATCCTAATCTTCTGAGAATTCTCCATACTGATTTCCATAGTGGTTGCACCAGTCTACATTCCCACCAACAGTGGAGCAGTGTCCCTTTTTCCCTGCAGCCTTGCCAACATTTGTTATCAGTTGATTTCTTGATGGCAGCTATTCTTTCTGCAGTAAGTAGAATCTCAATGCTGTTTTAATTTGCATTTCTTGAATGACCAGTGATGGTGAACATTTCTCCATGTATTTATTTGCCATTTGTATATCTTTCTCTGAGAACTGTGTGTTCATCTCAGATGCCCATTTTTGGAGAGGGTCTTTGATTTTGGGGGGCTTGATGTTTTTCAATTCTTTATATATTCTGGACACAAGTCCTTTGTCTGAGGGGTTGCTGGTTAAAATTCTTTCCCACTCTTTTGGTTTTCTTTTCACTCTGTTGGTGATTTCCTTTGAAGCACAGAAACTTTTCAATAATATGAGATCGCATTTGTTGATTCTTTGAAGTGTTTCCCGTGCAGTTTGTGTTTTGTTCATGAATTCTCTGCCTACCCCTGTCTGTCTCCAAGACTTCTACCTACCTTGTCTTCCAGTAGATTTAGTGTTTATGTTTTAATATTGAGGTCTTCAATCTATTTAGACTTTAGTTTTGTGCATGGTGATATGCATTAATCTAGTTTCAGTCTTTGGCATGTAGAGAGCCGATTTTTCCAACACCGTTTATTAAAGAGACTATCCTTCTTCCAGTGGACATATTTAGCCCCTTTGTCAAATATCAAGTGGCTGAGTGTCTTTGTGGTTGTGCTTGCATCTTCTAATCTGTTCCATTGATCCTCAGGTCTATTTCTTTGCCAGTACCAAGCTGATTTTATCACTGTGGCTTTATAGTACTGTTTCAAATCAGGAATTGAGATGCCTCCTGCCTTGCTTTTGTTGCCTAGAATTGCCATTGCTATTCTAGGTTTCTTCTGTTTCCAAATGAATTTTAGGAGTGTTTTATCTAGATCTGTGAGGTATGTCAATGGTATTTTGATTGGGATTGAGTTAAATCTGTATAACAGTTTTGGGAATATGGCCATTTTCACAATGTTGGTTCTTCCTAACCAAGAGCAAGAAATGTCCTTCCATTTTCTAATATCCTCTTCAATCTCCTTTTTCAGCGTAGTATAATTTTCAGTATATAGGTCTTTTACATTTTTAGTTAGGTTGATTCCTAAGTATTTCATTTTTTTACATGTTATTGTAAAGGGCAATATTTCCATAATTTCTCTCTCAGTGAGTTCTTTGTGTACAGGAATGCTATTCATTTTTGAGCATTGACTTTGTATCCAGCTACACTGCTGAACTTGTTTATTACCTCTAGCAGTCTTTTAATGGAGTTTTTTGGGTCTTCTATATAGAGTATCACGTCATCTGCAAATAGTGATAATTTAACTTCTTCCTTTCCTATCTTTACTCCTTTTGTTTTTCTCTCTTGTCTGATTGCCCTGGCTAGTGTTTCCAGAACTATACTGAAAAGGAGTGGTGAGAGTGGACATCCTTGTCTTGTTCCTGATTTTAAAGTGAAAGCTTTCAGTTTTTGTCCAATTAGTATAGTGTTGGCTGTTGGTTTGTCATAGGTGGCCTTTATAAGGTTGAGGTAGATGCTGTGTATTCTGAGTTTCTGAAGGGTTTTTATCATGAACATGTGTTGGACTTTGTCAAAAGCTTTTTCTGCATCTATTGAGATGACCATGTGGTTTTTGTCTTTGGCCCTGTTGATGTGGTGTATTACATTTATTGATTTGCATATGTTAAACCATCCCTGCATTCCTGGAATGAACCCCACTTGGTCATGATGCATAATCTTCTTGATGATTTGCTGCATTCTATTTGCCAGTATTTTGTTGAGAATCTTTGCATCAATGTTCATTAGTGAGACTGGCCTATAGTTCTCTTTTTTGGTTGGATCTTTCTCTGGTTTTGGTATCAGAGTAATACTTGCCTCCAGTAATGATTTAAGGAGGATTGCTTTTTTCTCAATTTCATTGAAAAGTTTAAGGAGTACTGGCATCAAATCTTCTCTAAATTTCTTGTAGAATTTAGATGTGAATCCATCAGGACCTGGGCTTTTCTTTGTTGCTAAGTTTTTAATTATATTTTCAATTTCAATAGCTGATATTGGGTTGTTCAAAATTGCTATATCTTCTTGGTTAAGCTTTGTTAGTTCATATGTTTCTAGAAATCTGTCCATTTCCTCTGTGTTTTCTATTCTATGCAAGTAGAGATTTTCAAAGTAGGTATTCATGATCTTTTCAATTTCCATGGGATCTATAGTAATTTCTTCCTTTGGGTTTTTTCTTTCTTTCTCTTGATAAGGTTAGCTTAGCTAGGGGTTTGTCAATTTTGTTGATTCTCTCAACAAAACAGCTTTTTGATTCATTAATTCTTTGTATTTTTTTTTTTAGTTTCAATTGCATTGATTTCTGCTCTAATCTTTACAATTTCCTCTCTTCTATGAGCTTTGGGTTTAGCTTGCTCTTCTTTTTCTAGAAGCTTGAGATGGAGCATTAGGTTGTTTATTTGTGCTCATTCTGTTTTCTTGATATGACAGTTTATTGCTATA